>SNQJ01S0064727.1:8886-43055 GCA_010110895.2 Picea sitchensis
CAAGGGGTAGAGATAAAGAGGGGGGGGCGAGAGATAAATAGGGGCATGGAGAGAGAGTGAGAGTAATAATTGAAATGAGAGAGAAAGAGAGAGAGGTGGTAGATGTAGGAGAGAAAGAGAGGATATATAATTTGTGGGAGGGGGAGAGGGAGGGGTAGGAGGGAGTTAGAATGTGTGTGTGTGTGAGAGAGAGAGAGAGAGTGAGAGTGTGAGAGTATGAGAGAGAAATAAGGATATGGGGTTTAGAGAGGGAGTGTTTGAGAGTGTGAGGGGGAGGGAGAGGGAGACAAAGAGAGGAGGTAGAGAGAGGGAAGGATGGGAGACAAAGAGAGGGGGTAGAGAGAGGGAAGGATTGTACACAGAGGTAAAGAGAGAAACAGGGGGAGAGTAGGGGAGATAGAGGAAAGGGGATACAAAGTTATATAGAGAGAGAAGTAGATGTATGAGAGAGAGTGAGGAGAGATAGTTGGAGGGAGGGGGGGAGAGAGAGGATAGATAGTGGGATGGAGGGGAAGATAGAGAGGAGAGGGACGAGGGGATAGATAGAGAGTGAGAAGAAGTAGAGGAGAGATGGGAGGGTAGAGAGATATAAAAATATAAAATGGAGGAGAGTGGAGGAGTGAGAGGGAGGGGTATATAGTGAGAAAGAAATGGAGGGGGATATAGAGTGAGGGAGGAAGAGGGGTACATGCAAGGGAGAGATGGAGGGAGTGGGATATAAGGGGATAGAGGGAAAAGTTAACAAGAGTAGAGGAGAGAATGAGAGTGAGATGGAGATATAGAGGGATAGGTTAGAGATAGAGGGAGGAGTGAAAGAAGGGGAGGGAGGTGTTGAGCATTCAACACACCCTAAAACAAATAAATAAGGAAAGAAGGGGAGGGAGGTGTTGACCACTTTATTTTTGTTTCAAATCGAGTTTTAGTTTCACCTTGGGATTGTTTCATTTTTCTTTTTCCTTTACTCTTGCTTGTCTCTTTCTGAATAAAATGATATCATCAGGTTAGTTTTCTTTGAGGGAATGAAACATAAGAATCCTAATGAACAAGTGAAAGGGGTTCTAAACTTAGTTTTTTCATTAAAATGATGTGTAAATGCACCAAATATGTAAATGTCTCGACCCCCAACAAACAACTTTAGTAACCATCGATGTATGTATCGGCGTCGGCAAAATTTCAAGCAAATGTTAAGACAAACAATTGAAACTGTCAATCATCGATGTGTGTATCGGGCATCGACGCTAACAAGAGAAGATGCATAATTTGGGAAATATATTAAGTGAAATGTTGATGCTAAAAAGAATAAATCCTTCAGGAAACTCTCAATCTTCGATATCGTGCATTGATAAATTCAAAATTTGAAATTGTCAATGAACTAGAAACAACGGTTCTTCGTGCCATACAATCACAATACATTAAATCGCAAGCATGGTGCAGATCCTATATTGATTTCTGAATATTGCAAAGATCATTATTGTACTCCCTCTAATTAAATACTAGACGTGACAAGATAAGATTTTGGGATATATAAATTTGAATCTGTAGTGACATTTCTTTTCCAATTTTGCATTCTTTTCAAGAAAATTTCCTTTTGATCAAGACGAGGAGAGAAAATACACCAAGGATCCTGCCCCCCACATCGATTTGTGGAAACACTAGTAAGACCAATTTTATCTGCAAAGGAGCTAAGTGTTAAATACTGCTATGAATTTTTAGGTCTTATACATTGCCAAAATTTTCGTTATTTATTATAATCACTTGTGAATTATGGTGTTGTTCTTGTGCATGAAATATGGCTCCTCAAAGGTCTGTAATCAGATGCTCACCTAGGACACTTAAAGGGAAAGAGTTAGAAGCTGGTGAAGGATCGAGTGCAGTGGTAACAAGAGTGTTAGAATTTGCACCGAAAGTAGAACCTGTGATTCGAATGTCGAACAAGAGGCAGTTTGTTAAACCATTAGCATTCAAATATACAAAGGAAAGCATTGCATCTAAGGTAATCCTTCCACCTTGGGGTAATCTCTATAAAAAAATTAATCAGGAATATTCTCCAGACTTTACGAATCATAGTCTCCCAGGGGTTAGGGAGCTAGATGACCAAGTTTTTGCAAATATTATATGATCATCCTTACACAAGGTGGCATGCCGAACTCCCATTTTTCCTTGCATAGAGACCCTAGGATGGATAATTTACCATACAGACACTGAGAAATGTGTAATCAATAATGTGGAAGGGGAATGCGTTGGTGTATTCCTTCTGGTAGAGGTGAAAAATTATTATAAGCTTAGAGAGCCGAAATAATGACTAAATATTGATTTTTTGGTCAAGTTCTATGAACATCATAATACCAGCCAATTATTATCTTCTTGGTGGAGGGAGGACAAGAGATTCTTAAAAAAGAAAATTGGATGGTACAACAAAAAAAATCATAGGGAACCATACATGTACTTAATGGAGTTGATCTATCGATTGTATGGAGAAAAGGATTGTTAAACATTTTCAAAAGCCTGGATGCCCCTGGCATACATGGTCGTGATTTATGGAAGTAGTTTCAATTGGGGAGGAATTATTTCAGAGAAATTTAGCATCACTATTAAACGAGCTTAGAAAAAAGAAGAAGGTAAAACACCATCCTTTTTTATGGCATCCTTCTTGCTGGATGTAATCTGCGCGAGAAATATTTTCTTAGGTATGAATCTAAGTTTGAATATCATTGAGTTACCTATACATGTGTATTTTAGTGTCCTATGGGAAAACAAGTATAAGGAATTTTATGCTATGATATGTGATGAGTTCATAGATAGGATACATTTTATTATTTTTAGACAAAATTGTACAAGACTTTCAGAAGCATCAAGGAATATGATATCCAAAGTAGGTCATTGGTATCTGGAAGAGAAGATAACTTATATCAGGGTTTTTGGAGCTACTGGTGCTCCACATCTACCCCCCACTTATGTCTTATACCATTTGGTGTTGGGGGAAACATGCTACCAAACCATTTTACAAGGTTTCAATGCCTCTCTAGTGAAGGAAAAGAAGAGGGATTCCATACCGTACGATTTTCATATCGGATATTATATAGTCAAAGACACCACACATGCCAAGTAAGAAGGCTTGGGCCATTTGGAATACAGGTTCCCTATAGGTTGGTTTCGTAAACATGATCCCAAAAGGGTAGTACATTGACACACAGGGAAAGTGGTGTCATATTTGCTTTACTCCCATGACAATTATGAATATGATCTCTTCACTCAAAATGCTCAATACTGGGACGATGTTCTTCAAAGAAATGAAATCTTAGAAATTACCATGTTTAAGGATATTTCGGTGCAAGAAATTTTTTAATTTGTAGAGCATACAAAAGAGGCAGTTATTAGAGCATGATATGAAGTTAGAGAAATGGAATCAACAGAGTCAACAAGAAGAGGAACAATGATCCTCATCGAGGCATAAAGGGTTATGCAAATGATGAGACAAACCCCTTTTCTTCAAGATTTAGAACATCCAAGGATTTTCCTAGTTGATACTGACACTCATGCAACCAAGCCAAATACTATTGAAGAAGCTCCACTGGAGAGGATAATCACTCAGGATGACCCAAGTTCGCTACAAACCCAAGTGGAGCAACGTGAAATGCTTACAAATCCACAAATATTGTCAAGGACACCATCCATAATAGGTGTACCCCTGGTCCTTATCGATTTAATAACCATATATGATGATGATGATGATGAGGGTTCAGAAACATATTACATAGCCCCAATACCTATCACTTATGAGGAAGGGCTGGGAGAAATGTCTACTCTAGCCTTAGAAGGATCGTTATAGAATACAGAAGGAAGGGACATAGCAACTGAAATCACTCATCATTGTGTGACTTCTCCACAACTGGGAACTCGACCTTTAGATGAGGTAATGTTCCCTCGTAATGATGGGGATATTGGTAATGAACAACCTAATGTCGAAAATACATTTGGAGAAAAAAAAGGTGATGGGAGTATTGAAAAGGGTGACAATGAAGAAGAACAAGAAGAGGGTATGAACAACAAGAAAGAAATGTCCCATCAATAGAAAATAGAGTGATTTCATGATTTCCATCTGATTCCCTACTTCATACAGTAACACCACCACCTACAATTAACTGACAACGAGCCTCATAACAAAACATCACAGAGAACATTCCCTCTGATGAATTGAGAGAGACAACAAGAAATACATAACAATTACCTATAAGTTCAACACAAGAGAAGACATTAACAAAAGGAGGTAGCAGTCAAGTGCCTACCATGGAAAAAGGGAAGGAACATGTTACAAAACATTTCTATACTTTGGGGAGCTTGGGAAATTACCTATCTTGGGGAGATAAATAGATTCTTGAACCTGTTAGTTGATGTTTTGGTAGATGTCGGAGGTATTAAAATCCATGTGTAACCTATGACCTAGAGTAGAATATTCTGGAAGCAAGTGAACCATTAAACAGATGTGTGAAAACCCTAGAAGACAAGTCGACCTAGAAGAATAAATAATTTTAGAATATTATCTTCCAGAAAGACAAGTCAACTCCACATGAAAAAGATAAACAAAACATATAATTACCAGAAATTCAGGGTGGCCCAGGCAGAAAAGTCACTGCACATATTAATATAAATAGAGGACATTTTAGCTCATTTGTACACTAGTTTGAGCACAATTCTTGTGGAGAGATATAGTTGCAGCTGCAACTACAGCTACACGTAGGAATAAGGACATATGATCATCTCTTGGTATTGGTCTCTCTCTAGTGCTATCAAGTGATATTCTTGATGATTCCCTTAGTGATACTCTTGGTGATATTCTTTCTAAGTATGGCACAAGTTTGAGAGAGTAGTGCAGTTGTAGCTGCTACAGTTGTGTAGGGTACTTGTTTTGTGGATATGGAGACTTTCTCTCTTGTTCACTACCCTTGGAGAATAAGCGCTCTACTTGTCTTGATTTGTTGTTGCAGTTAGCAGCTAGGTTTTATCTGGTGGTTCTGGAATAGGCTTGAATTATTCTAAGTAAAGGTTAGTGTGATCGGGGTGGCATATGTGAATTCCTATGGTTGGGTGACAATAATGTGACATTGTCTATGTTTAAACAAGCATACCAAAATTTCAACACTATTAACAGGGTTGCTGATGTGAAAGCTATCTCTTATGACAAGGAAATAAAGGAGGTAATAAAATGAACTATCAAAAGAAGGAGGATCACTTTAGATAGTACTATGTTCATAACCACAAAAGAAACTTTATTTGATACAGAAAATACCAGGGTGAGCGAGTTTCTTGGATTTGGGATGGATATAACTGATGCCACCTTGGATAGAGTGAAAAGGGATGAACGATAAGATACTTCTATGAGAAAGGAGTTAAATAATCTTCGACAACAAGAAGAATATTATAAGGAATCCGCTCGGGAAGTAATACTTATAAGAGGTAATTTCATGGAGGTGTATAGTCGATTCAAATTAGAAAAGGGATCTTTTTACAACTTAGATAGAATATTACCAGGAAGACACTCTTATGGGAATGGTGACCTATAAATATATGTGACGATGGTATAAAAAGGCATACTAATGTTTGGAGCGTATTGAGTACATTAGATAAGTGCAGATGAGTCGAGGAACGAAATAACATGGTATTCGGGTACTCATAGATTATAGTATCACTAGAATACACAGGGAAATGGAACACTGAATGAAAATGGTACAGGAACCTCATCAAAAAATGCAAGAAATATGGGAAGAATGTGTGAAGAGATGGGAGAAAAGAAATAAGGAAATGAGAGATATCCATCTACCAGAGTTCGGTCAACCTGAGGACTTCACAGAATTGTGTGACATAGTTAGGAAACACATTGAACAGAACCAGGCATGTGAAACATAATTTTTTTTAGATTTCAACTCTTGTCCTTGGATAGATGAAGAATTTCATAAATCCCCCTATTAGAGCATCGACAGTTTTGAAAAGGTTAAGTGCCAAACTAGATAAATACAAGAAACGTGTGGTGGAGATGAAAGAGATCCTTAGAGCACAAATGGACCAACATGGGTTTCCTTTTGCCAATATATGCGAAGAGATCTTTTACCAGTGGTCAAAATATGAGAGGAATAATCCGTTATAGTAGAACATCAAGACAACTAGAGATAATAGGAGGACACGTGGATTAAGTCAGCTTTTCTTTTTTTTTACTTGATAAGACTCAATGTAGTATCTATTTTTAGACAAATTACTTTTATAAATAAACACATCAACCATGTATCATGGGAGATGGTTTTTGCATAGGATAAGGGATTTTATTTTGTAAGAGAAATATTTCTCGAACAAATATTATTGAATTTAGAAGTTCTCCATAGAACCAGAAGCATTTTCATCTAAAGTGTGAATGTGATTGAACTTGTGGATTGTTTCCATTCTCAACTCTATATTTGTTGTTGTCTTGAGTAAGATATGTTATGATTATTTCTTAAATTATCTTAGAATTATTTACAGTTCTTTATTTCAAACTGATGAAAGTAAATCGATAATGTTTAACATGTGATGTGTGGGAAAGTGGTGAAATTATTTTCTAGCCTCTATTATATTGCATGCGTACTCTCTTTCAAAATTTCTCTCAAATAATATATAATGTCTTGTCAAAGTGATGGTATTATTGATAATAAGAACTTGATGTAGTTGTTATTTGCATACCAGGGCACAAAGGTTATCCCAAGGCTCGTTCTTCTCCCAGATAGACCATTTTTTGGTCTTTCAGTACATTATAAAATATGGTAAAAGAACCCAAAAGAGAATTTATTTATTAGGAGGAAATATTTGAAAGGTACATAGATATATCATTGTTAAAGCCCATCGAAAATAGTTGGATTATTGATCTGGAGAATTGTACTACCATTAAACGTTGAAGAGTCTAATTGGGCCTCATTGGCAGGTTCAATTCCTATTGTTGAGTCAAATGGAATTATGACCCCTCAACAAAATTGGCACTAGAAGGAGGGCCTGACGAATGCATGGCTAGATTAAATAGTTATTTGAACATAAAATTATATCAAATAGCCTATAGATTCAAAACATCCCACATGCATGGCTAGTCCTGTCAAGAATAGCCCAAATACTAAAGGTACCCCAACCACAAGTGAGTCGCCGAAAGTGGAAGACGGTTCATACCTTCACTCATAAATAACCTACGCAATCCACCACGATGAATTAAATGCATTTAAAAGGATTACTAGGGCCTATGCTTGACAGATCGTAATATTACCATTAGCCTCGTTTGTTAAGGTCCTAACCTGCACACAGGTAGATCAATGTATTCGGAATGTAGAATTGCATTTAAAAGGGATTTACAGGGCTCCATGTTTGGATGTGATCGTATTACTACCATTAATTCGCTTGTTAAGGGTCCTAACTCGCAATGTGATCACAATGTGGTTTTGATGTAATAAAGGGGTCAATATTAATAAGACTCCTTTCAATAAAATAATAGAATATATGGATGTAAGACCTAATAGCCTTCGGCCTAGAAGGATCTTCCTCTCAGATGCTCTTTAGTATAAATAGGAGTCAGAGGGGTATGGTGAACCTCAGTTTGGACACAGTATTGTATAATCGTCATTTGGAGGTTTCAAAGAGGCCTCCGTGAACATTGCTATTCATTCAAAGTGCTATTTCTCATATTTCATAACTATGTGTATTGTAAAGATTATGCTTGATATTTTATCAAGTTAGTCTCCATATTTCTCTAGCATTTCAAGTCAAGCTTCCATATTTTATATATCCGTATCTTGCAAGTGGTAATGTAGAAAGCACCTTTCTTGGCGTAAATTGTGGGTAATTTTTTTTAAGGGTAGAGACATAATTCGACATCTTTAAGCCGTAGATTCTGGCTTGCCGCGACAAACCCATGGGTTGAGGTGGGATTCCTCCATACACGGTGAAATACAAGTGGCTCCTAAGACATTCATACAATTTTGTAACCCTCGTTGGTACCCTTTGAGTGTTAGTGCATCAAACAACACCTATGTAATGATCGGCCTAGATTTCCTCTAAGCCCTCTCAGGATAAACATATCGGCCAACGGACTGTTATAGTGTCACCGAACGCGACTCGGGAAGATAATTTCTAGTACCTGGGTAATCGGTAGTACGGCTAAGGGTACGTCTATCCTCCTTAGTTAGTTCGAGATTAACGAGTACTACCGTTGGACCCTACACGTATATCGAAGAGATATAGCACGTAAGGCAAACCCTTGTCTGTAGAACCCCGAATACCTAACCCTTTGGGGAACATAAACAAATAATATAAATAATAATTAAACATAATCGTATCTATTAACCCACATCTATATTCGGGTTGCTATGAATACTCTCTGGTTCAGAAATAAGGGATTTCAAAGACTGTGAGTATCTCTTCGTAATTCAGCATAACCCCAGCAGCTGTAAAATAAAAAATAAAATAAATAAATAAAAATAAAAACCGGGAATTTTTTTCACCATTATTTGAGACCTATCCCATTAGATTCCTCTCTTCGCTTCCTCATCACTTTCCATATCATTTTTCTCAAGAAAATTTCAATTCCCACCGTAACCTTCACCCATTTTTACCATTATTTGATACCCATTCCATTAGATTCATCTATTTTCCCCTTATCACTTTTGCACTCATATCATTTTTCTCAAGAAACAATTTCACCCCATCCGCACTCAGCTTCACCCGCCATCATGGTCTAAACTCCTCAGAATCAAGAACTAGAGTCTCGCTTCAACACCTCGCAACATGGTTTACTTTAGACCCAACAATAAGTGTAACAACTCGCTGGCTTCATTGCCTCCCGTGATGCCTCCCATGAATGCCTCCGCCTGTGATAGTCCGCGCAATGGCGGAAGTCAAAATGAACTTGAATCTGGCTGTTGTAGCACTGCGACCAAACTCAAAATCCTCTCATGACCCCTTTCGAGGATGCACCTAAAAAGACCTAAGGTGAAACTTTCCCATCTTTCAACCATTACTTTCAAAGTGGGGACATACACCTTCCGGTGATAACTAAATTTGATGTACTCGTAATCTTAATCGGTTGGGTCGGGCCAATAAATGGAACAACATTATTTCTCTCTACAACACAATGCATGACCCCACAAACTGCATGGTGTTCTCCATCTAGATCAAGAATTGAAATGGTGGCAATGGAGAAAACTCCTCATCAAGGGTATAACGCGAACACACTGTAATCCATTAGTTTTGCTTTGGATAAAACGAAGCACCGTGCAATAAGACTATGCTGCATTTGAGTTGCCTCGATTTTTCTCGAATGTAGGGCATGACCGAAGGCTTTCAAGAGTGTTTTATCGCTGGCCTCAAGGAGGAGGTTTAGGGCCCATGTCCTCAGCTAACGACTCCACGACTTGGGTGTATAAGCACAAAAAGCCAAAGAAGCACAAAAAATTGTTTCCTCTCAAAACCGTAAACCTTCTTTTATCCTGCTACCAAAACCAAGAACTCTACTCACCTCTCCGCTTCCCTTAAATAAATATCCAAAAAATTGACCCGGCTGAAATGGCTGAACGCATTAACTCAAAGGCCTCTGCTATAAATCCCATAATAAATATTTCCCATGCCACAAATGTAAGGAAACAAAGATCTTTATGGCCATCTCGAGGATATTCAAGAAGAAGATCTTGATGATACTTCCCTCTCGCTCCCTAAGTCACTGTGAACTTCAATAAACCCTCCTTCCTAATTGGTTAGAACATCATTTCCCTCAATGCTCTCACCGCTTCTCTCGGGCCTCTAAACTCTGCTGAATTGTTATATTAAGAACCGAAAGGTCATCATCTTGTTGATAGTGGAAGCAACAATAATTTTATTCATCACAGACGCTTCAGCAAAACCCAATCGCTATATCCATACATAAGAATAAACCCATGATTGCCAATGGTGTCATGAAATGTGGAGGATGTACTGTGAAATGTAAGCCCAAATAGGTGACTACAACCTTCAATCCCATATGTTATTACTACAGTCACATATTGTGTTGGTGCCGAATGGCTCGAACCTTGGGTCCCATTCTGGACTTCTAGAATTAACTTCATGCACTTGACTACAAGGCCACAAACATAAATTTCTGGAGGTATCATCAAGGGTTCTCCCCGAATCATCAGCTTCATCAGATGAAATTGTCAAAAAAGGTCATCATTCAGCAGCCAGTAGCCAACTCCATGCCATTCAAGCCATAGAGATCCCACCAGTGCAAGACCCCAAGTCCTCTCTTGCCTAAACATCAAACGCCTTTCCACTCCCTAGGGACTTCCCTCTTCTCAAGGTGTCCATGATCATTCCATTCCCCTTGTCCCAGAAACCCTTCCCCCCAACATATCCTTCCTACATATCACGCACCCCTTTGCTCCTAAAAGAAATGAAATTGAAAATGGTCCAGGAACTCCTCTTACTTCCGGAGTCATAATGCCCCATGTATGAGCCCTTACTCCTCTCTAGTATTCATGGTACCAAAGAAAGAAGGCTCATGGCGAATGTGTCCCGACTTCCATCCCCCCAACAAACTTACCATTAAACACAAACTTCCCATTCCTGTCACTGATGAACTCCTGGATGAACCAGTAAGTCTAATTTTCAATTAAACTTGATCTTTGCTCTGCTATCACCAAATCAGAAGAGAAAGTCGCATTACTAAGACGCCCTTGCACTCTCATGAGGGTCACTTTACGAGTTTTGTTCATGCCTCACAGTGTAATGCCCTCCACCTTTCTTTTCAGAGTCTCATGAACCATGTGTCTTCCTTTCTTCGCCATTTTGTCCTAGTTTCTTTGATGACATCCTCATAATAGTGTCAAGCATACAAGCATGCCATCCGACTCATGTGGATCAAGTTCTCACCCTACTCTCTCAACACCAGCCTTTTTCGTAAAATAGTCCAAATGTGCTTTTGGTGTGCATCCGGCGGTAGAATACTTTGGTCATCTATAAGGTGATGGTGCTTCTCATGGTGGACCCGAAAAGATTGAAGCTATGCAAGATTAATGACCCTAAGACTATCAAAAGTTTGCATACTGGACCCTCATTGTGGTATTATCGTAAGTTCAATACAACCATGGCAATAGATTGAAGACTCTCCTTAAAATAACTCTTTCACTTGGACCCCAACAGCTGATCAAGATTTTCAAACTTGAAGATGCACCACTGGCCTTTTCCCTGACTCTTTCACAGCAAGAAATTTGTGTTGTTCTGGCTGCATCAGGAAAGGTAACATGCCTGTCCTATGAAAGGCCTAATTCCTGGCCTCACGAAAACAAACCGCCTCCAGTTAACCGGCAAACCCCATTTATGAAAAGAAATGTTGTTGGTAATTTTGCATGCAATTGGATTATGGCGTCCTTATCTCTTTGGGGCAACGATTCCAAATTAAGATGCACCATCAAAGCTCCCTAAATACTTCTCTCAGAACAACGATTCTGTGAGCAACAAAATGTGGTCACTAAGCTCTTTGGCTATGATTATAGATCATTTACAAGAAAGGGCAAAGACAATGTAGTGGTAGATGTACTGTCCCGGAAATATGAAGACGGCGGATCTCTTTTTCTCATTCCATTGTACCTCCGACATCAGTAAGTCGGCAATTTAAATGGTCAAGACCCCAAAAGTTCGTGATCTAATTCAAAGAATCGCATCAAGGCAATGTGCCCCCAGTGGTAATTCCTTGGCTTCAGACAGCTCGAGGCAGCGGTCGCTTGTATTTAGTAAACAATCCAAGCTCAAATCCACTGGTGCTCTCGAAAGCTTCATACAATACCTTGGCCAAGCACTCGTGGTTCACCAAAACATATGACAGAAGTAAACGCTCCTTTTTCCTCGATGGTATGAAATGTGACATCCGTAAGTTTGTATCGAATGCGAGGTATGCCAACGCAACAAGGGAAACACCAACCTGCAGTACTCCAACTGGCCTAATTTCCGATATTTGGAAGGGGATATATCTATGGATTTTATTACGTGCTTACCCAAATCAGGGAATAACAAATCGCTGATAATGGTGGTGGTGGATCATCTTCCAAATGCTCACTTTGTGCTCTCACCACCCATTTACCGTGATCCACGGTGGACCAAATTTTCATGGATCAGGTCTTCAAGCTTCCAAACTCTATTGTTTCCGATCGAGACCTAACTACTAGCAATTTTGGCAAGAACCTGCTTAAGTTACAAGGCACAATTGTATCTCAACTCAGCCTTTATCATCCTGCATCGTGATGTGGTCAAACGGAAGTCGCCAACAAGTGTTTGGAATTATCCGAGGAGTTTGCATTGGAAAAACAACACCGGCTCAATGGTTACCCCTCACGAATGGTGGTACAAAACTACATACCATACAACCAATTTGCATGACTCCTCTTTGAAGCAAGAAGGACATAACTAATCACGCTTCCTATACTTACCGTACCTCATAGTCCAAAGGCTCCACCAAACATACCGAGAGGATATCCCTGCACTAAAGAGAACTTGTCATGGCCCAGAATAGAATGTGAAGCGTGCCAGCGTATCAAGGTTTCCAACATCAATTTGTAGAAGGGGATCGTTTCTATGGTTGCAACCATATAAGCAAACTTCCCCTCAAGGCCGAAAGCAAAGGCGGGTTAGCACCCAAATTTTATGGTCTCTTACACGCTTCTGCTGCAGGGATTTATATCAAGTAGCTCGCCTACCGGTTCAGTCGAAGCTACATCCTGTTTTTCATGTTTCCTGCTTGAAGAAGGTGATTGGAACCAGGTGCCAACTTCAAACCAACCTTCCAGAGTTAGCTGAAGAAGGATCCATTTGGCTACAACCAGAAGAAATTTTGGACCAGAGGGAGCGTCGCCTGCGTTAGAGAACCATCAAGTAAGTGCTAGTACAGTGGAAAGATATGACTCCAACAGATGCAACTTGGGAACCAGCTACCATTCTGCAGCAGTTTCCACATCTCCAGCCTTGAGGACAAGGTTGTTTTTAAGGGGGCGGACATGTTAAGGTCCTAACCCGCACATAGGTAGATCAATGTATTCGGATGTAATAAAGGTCAATATTAATAACACCTTTCAATAAAATAGAATAAGGCGGATGTAAGAAGACCTAATAGAAGCTTCTGCTTCTAGAAGGATATTCGTCTAGATGCTTCTTTTTAGTATAAATAGTATTCGAGGGTATGAGAACCCCATCTTGGATATTATTGTAATAGAGCGCTGCTTGATTGGAGGTTGCCCCCTCGAAGAGGCCTGTGAACATTGCTATCTGATTCAAAGTGCTATTTCTGTTGCTATTTCGTAAATCATTTTTGTGTATTGTGAAGATTATGCTGGATATTTTACTGTTATTCTGTTATTTCTAGCATTTCATTTTTGTTCTACATATTTTATATATCTGGTATCTTGCATCGTTTCATCCCCACAAAAATAAAACTACTAGACTGGTGGTTGAAACTCCAGAGCACACCTTTGTTTATATGGTTGAATATCTGGTATATTTATCCCTTACTGAAATTGAAAAATATCTCAGTTTCATTCCTAAATATCCTCTTCTAACCCCACCTGAAAGTACTTACTCCGACATAGAGGATTTGAAGTCTGCAGGAGAAAGTTCCAATTTAGAAAACTCAGACATTGAGTTTGATAGCATGAGAGACAACAAAAAGGAGGTCCCAAAAGTTAATGACCAACCAATAAATAACCATCCATGGATGGCTAGGGATTCCCTATACTTACTAGGAAGGTTACATCATTTTCCTAGGAACCCAGAAAAACTTCTTCCAATATTTGACCCTGAAACCTCCAAACTACCCGAATATCATATCGAAAATTTCATATTAGCGATCGACTAATGAATTTGCAACATGAAGGCGTAGTATGCATGTTTTTCCCCTACATGTTTGAGAACTCAACTTCAACATGGTATTTCAATCTCCGAGTTGGTTAGAACCAGTTGAACAAAGCTCCAAAAATATTTTCTTGATAAATTTGCCAAAGAAATGACTATCAGGGCCATGATGGCCCAATTTGTTTCCGCCACCATGGGCCCCAAGGAGAAGGTCAAGGACTTAAACCAATGTTTCACAATTATCCTCAATAAGTTTCAAACGGATGTCAATCCCGCTCAAGAAATACAAATTGAAGTGTATGCTAATGTGTTACCAACATATATTTTTGTGTTCGTAATGAGGGTAGCTAAACCAACTTTGGTCAGAAACTTTGAGGAGGCCAAAATTATTGAATTTCAAATGAAAGGATGAAAATACAACCAGATTTGTCTATCAAAGAAAGGAACATCACAGACACCCAGATGAACAATTATGTTGACAAGGCCTCATGGTAAACATGTTGAACAACACATTGAAAAATGCAATACATATATGGAGAGATTACAAAGGATGTCCAAGAATTTTTCCAACAAAATTGTAGACATGAAGAGAAACACAGGGGAAGGAACATCAAACCCTAGGCCTTACAAACGCTTCTTTAGGAAAAAATCATTGTTTAAGGCTTTAGAACCCGCTCCTTCTAACTTGAACATTGACTTGGGAGAGGTGGCATCTAATTCACACTGTAACTACCATCAAGAAAATCACTCAGAAAAGGATTGTCCTCAATGGGTAAATTCCATGAATATGTTGGCAAATCATTTCTTGGATGGTTGTGATGTAACCGAACAACCCAATGAGTATACTTTGAACACCATGGAAAAATAGGAAAGGGAACCTATTGAATAAACAATTATGGTTCTATGGGATGTCAATCATACCTCATCTTTTGACACTCTTGTAGAAGAAAAGGAATTCTTAGATGTACTGGTATTCAAAACTAGGATCAAGGCCCCCATCGTACAAAACCATCCCGTCATTGCGCAAGCTCCTAATAAATCTGTAAAACCGTCTTCCTTAGATCAACAAACCCCACCACTCCATTATGGACCAAATTTCCCAGCTCGTGAAATAAAAAATCTAGACTATAACGTGGTAGAAGACCTGAAGAAGTTGAAGGATAATATTTCGGTGGTGGATTTGTGTAGGATTCCTCAACAAAAGGATTTATTGTTACAAGTCATGGATGAGGATATCGCAGCTATGTTACACTCGAGCCCAAATCCTAGTGAATATAAAGGAATCTCAGGGAATATTCGGAAACCTAATGTGCATGAAACAACAACCGATAAGAACACTCAGATGTATGTCCCAACTTTCTAATTAACATTTGAAATTTATAATAGAAACTTGCACAATTTTCTAGTTGACTCAGGTGCTTCCTCAAATTTTATTCCTTTACCGATATACAAGAAACTAAATGATACCCATACCAGAAGAGACACACATAATAATCAATTAGATAGAACTAAGGTCAAGGTGATTTGGGAATTAAAGGATGTTTTGATTCAAATTACCTCAAACCCAAATTTTCATTAGGTCAGTGATATCATAATCATAGATATTCTGGAGGCCTATGGGATGTTGTTGAGTATGGATTGGTCGAAGAAATTGCATGGATATTTTAGTACGGATTGGTCCCACTTATTAATACTTTTGAAGGGGAACCCTAACATGATCATGATCAACTGAGAGAAATATTTGAAACATATTGTCACAAACTTGGAAAATCCTGATGAACCGACCTCTAATGAATTCCCAGTATTAGGTAATTACTCGTGTGATTCAAATTTTGGTAATTTCTCACCCTTCTCGTCCGAAGTACTATTCTCGCAAAAATAATAATTATCACTTCATGACGACCTTGAAATAATTGAGCCATGCAACAAACCTGAACAAAGTTTCCATGCCCAATCCCAACCGATTGAAGGAGAGATTCTAAAAATAGATTGGTACAAAAGGGTGCCAAACTTCATCTCTGATATCTGGAATCTATTTTTTTATGGAAATAAGTCTCAAGAAGGGGTTGGCATAGGATGCATTTTCATCAATTCAGTAGGAAAGAATAGTTTTTTATTCTATAGATTAGAGTTTGAGTACACTAACAACACTATTGAATATGAAGAACTACTCCAAGGAATTAAAAAGGATATTGATTTGGGAATCAAGGAACTGATTTTTTTCGGTGATTCATAAATCATTTTCAGACAGGTAAAAAAAAATGATCCATTGTAATTCCTCCCATCTGATAAATTATCAGCAGGAGGTTCATAGGCTCATAGAAAGTTTCCAAGAATTCAACATCACCGTTATACCTCAATCCAAAAATACATTAGACGACTTATTGGCCACTTTCGCCTCAAGGTTGTCTCCCTTAGAGGATTATGAAACATCTAGATTCACCATATAATTATTATACAAGCCTTTGGTTCCAGATAACATCACTAACTAGAGGGTATTTGAAGGAGATGAACACATTATATCCTTTTTTACTAATGGAGAAAATTTTAGAGACTTGGCTATTGATGATGAGATTTTTCAAAAAAATATAACAGAACATGATAATCAAGACCCTAATTCATCAGGAATTAATGACCTAACTCAACCCAATCTCCACACTATGCCCCAGGGAGTTTATAATCTAGAGAACCTGTTCAATTTGTGAGAAAATTTAAGAAACCAAAAAATGTTAAGACCGATAGTTCTTGTCCTTCTTATGACTTCATAAATTTAAATAGAATTCAGAAATTTAAATAGGGATTATACAAAGGACAACGAACATGTCCCTCCTATGGAAAAACTTCTGCAGATCGTCTCGGGAGAAAAGATCTTCTCACTTATGGATGGGTTCTCACGATATAACCAAGTGTTGGTAGTGGAAGAGGATAGACTGAAAAAAACATTCTGAATGAAATGGGGAACATTCTCTTACAAAAAAATTCCTTTTGGGATAAATAACATGGGGGCCACCTTCCAAAGAGCCATGGATGTGGAATTTCGGCGAATGATTAAAAAATGTGTGGAAGTGTACCTAGATGGCGTTACTATCTACTGCAAGGATAGGGCTAACCATATTTCCCATCTCACACAAATTTTTGAAAGGTGTCGGAAGTATGGGATATCTTTGCATCTAAAGAAGACTATATTTGGAGTAGAGGAGAGAAAACTCTTGGGTCACATCATTTCCAAGGATGGTATCCATATCGATCTTGAACGTATAAAGGAAATCTCACAACAACCACACCCTCATAATAAGAATGTTATGCGATCTTTCTTTGGGAAGATTAATTTTGTGAGAAAGTCCACCTCGGATTTTACAGAGACAATAAAACCATTGAAGAGTATGATACACAAAGACATCTAATTTAAGTGGATGGATGAGGGAAAATAAGCCTTCGAAAAAATTAAAACCACCATTTCATAAGCCCTTGTTCTACACAGCTCGGATTTTAGTAAGGATTTTTTCCTCTACACTTTCACATCGGATCAACCATTAGATACAATCCTTACTCAAAAGGATGATGAAAACAATGAATCATTGGTTTCATTCATGAGGGGTCACAAAATCAAGAGGGAAAAACACAAAAGGTTGATGTGGTACGTGAATGCGAGCTACTAGAGACACACACAAAATTGATTACGAATGTGGTCATGAAGCAAGTTAGGTATGGTAGGTATTAGTCATTAGTTGTCCACTTAGGTGTGGAGAGCTTAGTCACCAGAAATGATAGGATAGCTATTGATAGCATAGCAAGAAGGATATGAGTTGGCAGGGGGATGAGATAAGCCTCAAGGAAAAATCAGTCCAGGCTAACCTGATTAGCATTGGGAAGAGGGAGAATATCGCCATAAATGCGCTCAATGATAGCGAGGGGTTGACATCCTTCCAATGATGCATCGATGATAGGAGAGGGAAAATTTTCAATAGGTAGCATGCGGGCGAAGAAGAGGTTAACTTTGTCGATAATCAATGTAATGAAGCGGAAGGGGAAGAGTGTCATTTTTATGTGATGCATCGATGGACATGGAAGACAGTCATCCATTGAAAGGGGTGCATGCGGTTATGATAACACGTGAACATTATTGATGTGTTGACGTTGATCACACGTACTTCACAAGTGAGGGAGACGTGCATCAGTGAAGCTTTAGTCGAGGTGTGTTGGCACGTCATCTAGGTTTGAAGGCTGGTAGCTTATGTATAAGTGGATAAATCAATGGTGTGTCAATGCAAAGGTGGAAGAAGGATATGTGCGTCGATACACTATGTATCAACACAGGAAGAGGGGACTCTCCAAAGTGCATATCATTGGGTAGAAATAATTAGAGGGGGAACTACAAACGATAAGGTGGGGAAGTTTAACAGGAAAAATTGTGGCATAGCCATTTGCACGATAGAGAGAGTGTGATGGCTCTAGTAGCAAGAATTGGAGGGGGGCGAAATTGATTGCCTTGGAGAGACGCTAAGACAAGAAAATTAGGAGGTTTTTGTGTACATGAAACACTATCATAGGAAGAATACCTACTCAAGGAATTTGAATTCAAGTTTAGAGTAAAATTATGAAGGATACAATCAGTTACCTAGCATAGGGAGTTGTTTGTTCTACGTTTTGGCCTCTTTTGTCGTAATATGGAAACATAAATATGGAAAAAATCGATTTTTTTTGTTCTTTAAATTGAATATTTGAATGCATAAATAGATTGAGTGTGTTGAAAAACCCCTGAGTCACTCGGATTATACATAAATATTCACTCAAATATGTAGATCCAACACTTTCTCACTGAATTTTGAGTACAATAAAAAAAACAATTCCCTGGAAAAAGGACCAAAATGTAGAACATGTACTCTACTACTAAGTGGTGATCCCTATATTTTTAGTCCCTACGAAAGTAGGGACTATATTTTTCATTTAGGAGTCAAAATGAAATGAATCTTAATTACTTGGTTTTCTCTTCCTAATGTTTTTCAAAGTTTTCATCGTTTTGGAAATATGAAATATTTAAAAAAACTAAAAGCATATTCTTAATATTTAAATTGGTTAAACTTGTTTTTTTATTGGTGGATATGCTTCCCTGGTCTTCCTACTTCAATCGTTAGACACTCAAAATTAAATTAAAACCTTAAATTAGGGAGTTTCCACTTTGTTATGTTTATTATTAAAATGGATTTGGATAGGTGTTGGATGACGGAACATTAAACAAAAGTCTTGGCTCAATTGAGAAACATTAAACGCATGTTACATACATATTACACTCTTTGAAATATTTAGGTTAGGGAACATTAAAACATGTCACTTGCACTTGATGTCTCTGTCAAAAAGATTGGCTCTACTCAGAAACATTAAACACATATCACATGCACATTACATTCTTTGATAGCTTCGAGTTAGGGATCTTTGTGGCATTTTGGTTCAGGGTCATTTCTTATTGTAAGTGTTGACCATCGGCAAGGTGGAAGCACGAGTAGGAAACATCTCAAATAAGATGTGTGTGCAAGGAGAACGGAATCTGCATGCAACATTAGAATGGTTGTACACACAATAGTAATCATGTGTTCATAGTGGTTACACACATAGTAATACTTGTGTGCACTGAATAATTGTGTGCACAGTTGTATTATGTCTTAATTCCATTGTTATAACTAGTTTACAAGGAGGTAAATTTGTGTGGTGTGATCTAGCTCAGGATCATGCATGTTACCTCACATGTTTCTTCACAGATTAATGTTATAGTGTAGAATCTGTGTACTAGATTTTTGGAGTGGCATTGCTCAGCAGTAAGATAGGATGTTACAAAGTGGTGTTAGAATATAGAAGATGGTGTGCTCATTTTACCATTGAAGATACCTTTGTCACCCAACCATAGGCTGAAGCCTCCCTCCGAGCACCTTAACCTTGACTGAGAAATTCATTGGAAGCAGACCCTAGGCTAGATAGCCAAACAAAGGGTAGCGCACCTTTCCCCAAGGATAGCGCATCACAAGAAATTGATCAGATAGTCCAAACCCTAGCCAAGAGATAGTCCAAGCCAACACCCAAACTGCTAGTTGCACCAGCTTCTCCTACAACTCTCCTCCACACGTGCACACCAAACTGGGAACTGCAATTCTGAGATGTTGTCAAATGAGAATTGGTGCCCTGTATTTATACTGGTTCTGTCATATTTGTTGGGGATGACTTCTCCTTCTGGATATTTGTCTGTTCAGTATATTATTATTATTTATGGCCGACTTCTTCTCTTGGAGGCTAATAACCTAATATAAATTATCTTCTTGAGCTGACAAGACTTTTAGGGTTATTAGCCAACTCATTAGGGTTTTCTCTTGCTTTCTGGAGTCTTCTATTCTTGTTAGGTTCACACGTGGAGGTAAATACCTCTCGCAGCTACCATAATATTAACACTCCCTCCTAGCTAGGGAGGTATTACAGGTAATGGTCTTGCGCACAAAAATATACCATTTACCCAGTAGCATCAATATAGTCATCTAGACTATCTCATGACTAGATCATGAGCATCACCATCACCATCAGTTGCATCATCTCTCAAAACCATAATTCACCTGAGTAATTAGACATGATGTTGGATAAGTCACTCACACCATAGAGTGATACAAGAGCCACTCTTATAATCTAGAGGATTAAATGCTCTGAACCAATTTTCTTCTGGAAAATTTGTGTTCATCATTCGTCTGGATGGTGATTATTTTCAATAAACTGTTGATAGTCTTCAAGGCAATTAGAACATAAATAGAACACAACTGTGTCTATCCATAGTAGGACATAACTACAATCTAGTGGTTCACTACCACACCAAGTGACACACAAGTACTTGATCAACAACGTATAGTCACGAACAGTGGAACATATCCACCACAGTAGTCTTCATCTACTGTCATACAATCTTCATAACAAACATCTGATAGAAACCTGCATAGAAACAATGTTATGATATATATTGAATTATTTGGGCCAATCTTTCACTCACATCTATGAGCTTTGAAAGAATATATGCCTCACGAATAGTGGAACATATCCACCACAATAGTCTATATCTACTGTCTTCATAACAAACATCTAATAGAAACCTGCACAGAAACAATGTTATGATATAAACTGATTTGTTTGGGCCAATCTTTCACTCACATCTATGAGCTCTGAAAGAATATCTGCCTCAAAATAGTGGAACATATCCACCACAGTAGTATATTTCTACTGTCTGGAGATAGGTAGTCTCCATAATAATCATCTGATGCCATCCTGTACAGAGAATATTGTTAAAAAAAACTGAATCATCTGGGCCAATCTTTCACTCACGTTTGTGAGATTTGAAAGAATATCTACCCTCATCAGCAATGGGCTATCTACCCTATTCTTCTCAAACAAGGAAGAAGGATTGTTTCGGATTTATGAGCATGGACCATTTCTCACCCTGGGCCATTCTTCCTACACTAATTAAAGTGCACCCTGGACAGAATGTATAAACCCTAAGAAATGTTTGGACCATTCCTCACCCTGGGCCATTCCTCCTACACTGGTTAAAGTGCACCCTGGAGAGAATGTATAAACCCTAAGGAATGACTATCCCTGATTTTTTAGCCAGGACTATTCCCCACCTTAGGCCATTTCTCCGACACTAGACAAAATGTAACACAGGAAGAATGAGTCTGCCCTAAGGAATAGCTGTCCGGACCATTCCCACCACAGGCCATTCCTCCGACACTAAACAAAGTGTACGGAGAATGTATAACCCTCGGGGAATGTGTGCCATCAGCCTCCAAAATAGACCATTCTTTGAAGCTGCTGGCCTTGAACTTTGAAGAATGACTACGTTAGTAGGACCATTCTACTTGACTACTACTCAGTGTTGCCAAGAAGAATGACTATCCTGAACTCCTCCCCAATGGCCAACCACAATGGGAAGTCATTGTCTATGATACATTAGCAATCGGTCGCCTCATCAGTAGCTTTATTAAGAATACAGCTACGTCCATGAAATCAATCCACTTTCGAATAGAGGCTTATCATTAATCTGGACTATTTTTTCAATTACAAAGATAAATAATGTTTCAGTGCTCCCTCATAACTGGAGAGTTAGCTTCCAATCCCACAAAAATAAATGTTTTTTCATACCTTCTTTGGAGAATCTTCCATACGGCTAAGAGAGTTATTTCCACAAGCTCTAGCTTGAGTGTGCAAACTCTTTCATCTTGGATGGAAGCTTTGCAAAATGTCTTCTTATCTGCTCATCTGTGGAGATATACATTGGAGAATCACTTTCTCCTTTCGGACTTCATCATGGATAGTGTAATGCTTGTACTTAGTCTGGAACACTTGTGAAGATTTCATGTAGATCTGAACAATAGGGTATAGTTGGAGAACTGGAACATATCCATGGCACTTCTTACGTCATCATGAGATCTGATCTTACGAGTAGTCATATTTATAGGAAATCTTCCTGCCTTGTTGTGCAGGTTCTCCACCAAGGATTGTCTTCTTCTTATCGCATCACGGAGTCTCTTTGCAGTATACCTCAAATTCTTGATATTACTTTCTGCATCGCTCTTTATTCAATTTCCTGCGGAGAGCATTCTTTTGCATTTGTCGATGTAGAATTCCAACTCATGGATGTTTTTGGATGATATAATGACTTATATGTAGAGGGGTTAAATGCGGTGTACTAAAATAGTTATCATCATAGTTCTCTCCCTCCATTTGGGAGAAACTCTAGTTCTAGGTTTCGCAGTGCTTTCATTCATAAGCCTTCCAAACATTGTTCTTCATCACAACTTTAGGTTCTTACTGATTGATTTCTTTTAGTGAGATCATATCAAATTGGTAATCTTGGCAGTGATTCTTTGATACGATGATTGGTTGTTCTAGTTTCTTTTTCTTCTTGGGATCTTCATGTCTTTATTTTACTTTTGGGTCCATGGAGTTTCTTATGATTCCATGCCCTAGAGATTCCACTTCTACCTTTCATCATGGGATCGAGGGGGATGCGGATGGACAACTAGGGATTCTTTAAGGCTTCTCTTTTAAGGGTCTTCTTTTCTTGGGTTAATTTAAACCGTCTTGTCTTTTCATGTTGCTACCATGGATATACATTTAAGTCATCTTCAATGGATCATAGGTTAGCTCCCTCCTAACCCTTGCTTTATGTAAAACTGCATATAATTGGCCCCTCCGTTTGATAGAGTCCATGCATCTTATTGTCTTCGCAATATATAGTGGCTCTCTCTATCCTATGGAGTCCACTTTCAATGTAGTTGTTGTCCTTAAGTCTTTCTCAATTTCTCTTGATGTATGACTTTTAAGTCTCTTCAAGATTGATTCGATTTGACTTATTGTTAAGCTTTCACATGATATATTTCATTCTTTCATGTGTAATATCTAATGATAACTCTTGTCATATTGTTTGTTCTTTCCTTAGGTATAGTTCTTCTTGGAACCGCATTATCTTCAAGAATGAATGTAAGATATGTCTGGAGACGATGCAAACAATATATGTACAAGAAATAAGAAGAGTGTTGTTACCTTTTAGTGAAAAGTCTCTTCCATCACCTTAATCTTCTTTGTGGGTTTTCTTTTCTTGACAATCAATTAGCTTCATGTTTCTCCTTCCTTTTCTTGTATCTCGGGACAGCGATTTACGTAGTGACCCGTGCCCGTGAGTTGAAGTACTATATTTCTGAAATATCTTTCTTTGTTTTGGCTTCATGCCCAGATCAAACTTTTCTTTTGTCTGAAGTTCTTAAATGCTAGCTGTGAAGGCTTGATCATGTTACTTATTTTGAGGTTCTCTTTTGAATTGATCCTTGATTCTTCTTGAGCACATCAAGTCCAAGTTCTTCAAATGTAGGGTGCACTCTTTCCTTGTGTTCATGCTTGTAGCAAATGCATCCCATGTCTTGGGAAGACAGTAGGTACTATGTTCACCAATTCCTTTTCACGAGTGATCTCTTCAATGGTTTGTAGTTGATCTCTTAGGCGGGAGAGATTCTTACAAATTATGATGTTATGTTTTCATCATCATTAATCTTCATGTTACAGAGCTCATCTTCAGACTCTGCTTGTCGATGTTTTGACCGAGAAGAGATTTGTTAAGGCATCATACATATTTTTGATGAGTCAGATGGGAGATGTAGGGTATCAAGCTGGTATTTTTATGGAATCCACTATGGTACTCATGGCATTGATGTCATTATGGAATCCACTATGATACTCATGGCATTGATGTCAACATCTTTGAACTTCTCCATAGCTATAATGTTCTGCGGTTCCTTCTCTTCTCCTTCTTCAAACTCTGGCTTCATGGTCTTTCCTTTCACAATATCCAACACTTTATTTTTAGCAAGGATGAGGTCGATCCTTGTCTTCCATTCTCTGAAGTTAGAGGCTCCATCTATCTTGTTCTCATACTTCATAGAGTTCATCATGGCTTGCTTGACTTGGTCAAACCCTAGATTTGACCAGAAATCCAAACTTCACGTCTTGGCCTTTGAGAGTACTAGGAGATGCGCTGGGCTAGGGCACATTGATCTATCTAGAGATTAGGTCAATATCATCACTTAAGGTGTCTCAACAAGAGGTTTAGGGTTTCTGCAACTGCTTCTGCTAGTAACCCTAGCTATAGTTCTTTTGGAAATTGCTCCTGCTAGTAACCCTAGAGGCAGTTCCTCAACGAGCTCAATGTCTAGCAACTATGTTTCCTTCCAGTGTTTTAGGCTGATTGAAGGGGTGTGGACCCATAACCTGTTAGAATATAGAAGATGGTGTGCTTGTTTTACCATTAACGATACCTTCGTCACCCAACCATAGGCCGAAGCCTCCCTCCAAGCACATTAACCTTGACTGAGAATTTCTCTAGAAGCATACCCTAGGCTAGATAGTCGAACAAAGGGTAGCACACCTTTTGCCAAGGATAGCACGTCACAAGAAACTGATCAGATAGTCCAAACCCTAGCCAAGAGATAGTCCAAGCCAACACCCAAACTACTAGTTGCAGCAATTTCTCCTGCAACTCTCCTCCACATGTGCACACCAATCTGGGAACTACAGTGTGCACCAAACTGGGAACTGTAATTCTGAGATGCTGTCAAATGAGAACTAGCACCTTGTATTTATACTGGTTCTGTCAGATTTGCTTCTCCCTCTGGATATGTGTCTATTCAGTATATTATTATTATTTTTGGCCGACTTCTTTTCTTGGAGGCTAATAACCTAATATAAATTATCTTCTTGAGCCAATAAGACTTCTAGGGTTATTAGCCAACTCATTAGGGTTTTCTCTTGCTTTCCGGAGTCTTCTATTCTTGTCAGGTTGACACATGGAGGTAAATACCTCCTGCAGCTACCATAATATTAACAATTAGTGTTGGTAACGAGGGACATTACATGTTTGTATCATAGTTTTATTTGGGGTAGTTTGTAGTAGTGGAGACATTACAATGTGGTAACAGAAAATGTAGTTGCACGTAGCACAAGACCAGTTGTGTGTGTTATTGGTTTCAATGAGTTGCTTCAAAATGGTATAAGATACCCAGTTTCAACAGTGAGCCTACATGGACCGAGTATCTACTTAAGGAAAAATTTGGATTGGTAAGTGGTTGAATTTGAAATTATAGCACAACCATGTTGCACATAAAATAAGAATGTGCAAGTGTGCACACTAAATTTTGACATTGCGGGGTGTGGCGATAGAAATGCGTAGAAAACAATAGTGCACGAGTGTGCGCACTAAAAATTTGGGGTTGCACAGGGAAAAAATAGAAATGCATGTGTAATACTAATATGTGGTGTATATGTTAAATATTGACATCGTGCATTGGTATGTGTTGAATGTCAGTGCATGCACATGCTTTAGAAAGAAGAAAGAAAGAGTAAAAGGGTATTTTGGTGAATTCCAAATGACCATAATTTACTGCACAAGACTCAGAATTGTGCAAGGAAGCAGTCAACGAGAAATTTTTGGAAAGAGGACTCCAATCATTCACCCATAAATTTTGAATTGGGACATTAAAATCATCCAAAAAATCATAAGAAAGGATTCTAAAAAAATTGTGCAAAGTTTTCATGGAGTTGTCGCATGAATTCATCTAACAATTCTTATTTCCTGCACATTTTCGCAGAATTAACAATGATTAGATCAGTTTGGTCTAATCAGTTTGGAATATACACAGAGAGTCAAAAGCATGGAACATGTGTAGAGAACTTATAGCCATGATGATGAATTTGTGGGTTTATATATCGATATGGGTATTGATGGTACATAGTCCAATGAGCATAAAGAAGGAAAGGAGGAGTGCATAAACTTGGTAGAAAGCATAAAGGGACTTCAAAAATATGTTCAAATCTATAATATTAATAATGAGAGGCTTGCTTGACTACCAACTCCTTGGATTTCATAAGGAGAGGCTTTACTATGACAAGAAAATGAAGGATTTCTTTGAACTCAAGATTGGGAGTATGATAATAGATGAGTATGAAAAAATATTCTTAGAGCTTCTGAAATATGTTGCATTCGTAAAGGATGAGCAAGTTAAAATTCAAAGGTACTTGAGTGGGATACCATAATTTATCAGTGACAAGATACAATATGATGACCCCAAGACATTGAAGGAAACAATAAGGCGAGCTAAATGTCTCTATTATCAACAAAGGGGAAGACCAAATTTCCAAAAGGCTTGGGAAGACAAGAAGAAAAGCAAGATGGAATAGAGGAAAAAGGGGACTAAGCCACCATTTTTCATAAATACTTCTCAAGGAAAACCAACTTCCAAGGAGCCCAAGATGACTGAGACAATGGGGAAAAGACCAAGGGAACCACCTATTCAATGTTGGGGATATGGGGGAGACCACACGTACAAATATTGTCCTCACAGAGGTGAAAAATTGAGGATTGTTCACAATATACAAAAATATGATATAGTTGAGGACATGGGAAAAAATGTACCAAGGATCTACGCAGCCCTGGAGAGCAAGCAAGTTGAGTTTCAATCGCACATGATTGAAGTGGAAGGTAAGATTAATGATGAAACCATTTCTATTTTAATTGATTCATGAGCTATTCATAGTTATCTATATCCTAAGATGATGGAAAGATTCCAATTGCCAAGAAGCAAGCTTGGAAAAACTTGGTTGGTGCAGCTCTCTACAGGAGTAAAAAGGAAAATTAATGAGATAGTTAAGGCATGTCCAATGGATATGAATGGGTTGAGCAAAAAAGTTGATTTGAATATCATACCTTTGGGATCTTATGATTGCCTTATTGGTATGGATTGGTTGGACCAGAATCATGTTGTTCTAGAATATTACAATAAGGCATTTACTTGCTTGGATGAGGAAGGAAATTTAATAATAGTTCAAGGAATTCCAAGAGTTGTAACTATTATAGAAGTTGCAGCCTTGCAATTGAAGAAAAACTATAGGAAAGGATGTCAAGTATTTGCAGCGCACATGGACAAGGAACCTAAGGATAAAGTGGCAAATGTTGAAGAATGTCCAATACTAAAATAATTTGAAGATGTCTTTAAAGAAATATCGGGGTTGCCACTGAAAAGAGATATTGATTTCTCTATAAATTTGATGCCTAGAGAAGCCCCCTTATCCAAGACTCTTTATAGGATGATTACACCAGAGCTGAAGGAATTGTAGATGCAACTTGAAGATCTTTTGAAGAAGGGGTATATATTCCCAAGTGTGTCACCTTGTGGTGCTCCAGTATTGTTTTTGAAGAAGAACAATGGCACGTTGAGATTTTGTATTGACTTCAGGAAATTGAGCAAAGTAACAGTAAATAACAAGTATCCTTTTCCAAGTATAGATGACCTCTTTGACTAGCTGAGGGGCATGTAGATATTTTCAAAGATTGATATCAAATATAGATATCACTAAGTGAGAATTAAATAAGAAGACATCAAACAAGACAACCTTCCTAACAAGGTATGGAAATTATGAGTTTACAATAGTGCTATTTGGGTTGTTAAATGCACCAGATGTATTCATGTGTTTAATGAATGGTATTTTCAGAGAATACTTAGATAAGTTTGACATTGTATTTTTGGATGACATACCTATTTACTAAACGTATGAAGAAGAACATGAGCAACACTTGAGGATGGTGTTGCAAGTATTGAGAGAACATCAGTTGTATGCAAAGTTCAGCAAGTTCTCATTCTAAAAGAGGCAGATTCATTACTTGGGTCATATCATTTTAGAGGAAGGGATAGTTGTGGACCTGAAGAAGATAAAATTTTTTGAAGGATGGCCAACACCCAGAAATTTTGTAGAGGTGAGATCCTTCATGGGACTTGCAGGGTACTACATAAGGTTTATTGAAGGCTTCTCAAAGATTGCACACCCAATTACATCCTTGTAAAAGAAAGGCGTGTGATTTGAATGGACTCCAGATTGTGTAAGGAGTTTTAGCATTTCAATATTTTGTTGATCAGTGCACCAATTTTGAGAATTGTTGATCCTAATGAAGACTTCGTTGTGTGCACTAATGCATGAAAGGAAGGGCTCGGTGGAGTCCTTGGTCAGAATGGGCATGTGGTATGCTATGAATCAAGTATATTAAAAGATCATGAAAGGAACTATGCTACTCATGACTTGGAATTGGTAGCCATAGTGCATGCCTTGAAGATGTGGAGGAATTACCTCATGGGAAGAAAATTTGAGTTGAGAGCAGACCAAAATGGTCTTAAATATTTGTTTGGACACCCAACTCTAAATCCCAGGAAAATTAGTGTATGGTTAGAATTACTCAATGAGTATGACTTTGATAAAAAGCATATCAAGGGTAAAGAGAACAAGGTGGTTGATGCACTCATTAGGAGAGTGCATGAGATGCATGCTACAACCATTAGGGTGTACAAATCATATTTTAAATACACAATGTTAAAGGCTGCAAAATTAGATCAACACTATGTGGAAATAAAGACAAAGGTATAGAAAGGTATTTTGCAATAGACCATTGACAAGTTTGAGTTAAAAGAGGATAAAATCTGCATGTGTGGGCACAAAGTTTGTGTGCCAAATTTTCAGGAGTTGAAATTTTTTTTATTTTCAGAGATGCATAAAGTTACTTATGTTGGGCACCCATACTATCATATGACAATTACAATTATCAAAAAACAATACAATTGGCCAGGCATGAAAAATGAGGTTGTTAATTTTATTGCTAGATGCCTTGAATGTCGAAAGGTCAAGGATGAGCTCAGACACCCAACTAGATTGCTACAACCTTTAACCATTCCTGAGTGGAAATGGGAAGTTGTAACCATGGATTTCATTACTAACCTTCCCAGGACTATTAAGACACATGATTCTATTATGGTAGTGGTGGATAAGCTTATTAAAGATGCCCATTTTATTCTAGTGAACTCAACTCACAAGGAAGCCAACATTGTTGATATTAATATGAAGGAAATTGCTAGGCTATATGGTGTCCCTAAGACAATTATGTCTGACAAAGATCCAAAGTTCACATCCAATTTTTGGAAGGAATTATTTAAAGGATTTGGGACAAATATGAATTTTAACAAAGCCTATCATCCAAAGTCAGATGGGAAAACAAAAAAGGTAAATCAAGTGATAGAAGATATGTTAAGGATGTATTTGATGGACAAATCGAAGCAGTGGGAAAAACATTTACATTTGGTAGAGTTTTCTTATAAAAATGGGTATCAAGCATCTCTAAATATGAGCCCATTTGAAGCACTTTATGGCAGAAAGTGCAACACACCAGTGATTTGGGACAACCCAGTAGACCACGGAATGGCCAGATTTGCTAAGGGAAATGTAAGAGAAAATGGTGAAAATAAAACATAATTTAAAGGTTTCCCAGGATAGGAAGAAAAACTATGTTGATAAATGCAGAACTCACAGAAAATTTAAAGTGGGTGACCACATGTTTTTGAAAGTGAAAGCTAGGAACAGTTCACTTAAGTTGGGAAATTTTTCAAACATGGAAGCACATTATTGTGGGTCGTTTGAAATTTTGTAGAGGATTGGTCTTGTCGCATACATGTTTGCATTGCTTTCATCCATATGCATTCATAATGTGTTTCATGTATCCTTTCTTAAAAAGTATGTTTCTGAAGCTAATCATATAATTGATTGGAATGTGATTCAGGTGGAACAAGAAGGAGACTTCCGAGTTTAGTCAGTCTGCATATTGGACTGGAAAGTCAAGATTCTCTGGAATCGAGCAATATGATTGGTAAATTTCCAGTGGACCTGTTATGGTCTTGAGGATGGAACGTGGGAGCATGAGGATGTTATGCACGCAGAGTACCCGTATCTTTTTGAAGACTTTTGAAATTTTGATTGCACATAATGCAGTGAGGACAATGCATAAATAAGGGGGAGCGGAATGTGATACCCCCAGGTTGAACCCAAATTGTAATGTAAATGTAAATGTAAATGTAAATGTAAATGTACGTATAGTTTGGTGATTTGTGGGTGCACAAGTTTTGGATACAGCTAGCGCGTACACACCAAGGGAAGAGTGTGCGCGCATTTCATAACCTTGCGCACACCTGAGTAAGTGCGTGAGGATTTTCATGCATGTGGATTTCTAGTCAAGAGAAGGGTGCACACATGCCATTTTGTTTCGTGCACCTAAGTAAGTGTGCGAGGTTTACCTTGAAGTGCGCATTAGACCGAATTATGTGTGTGTGTGTGTGAGGCTGGAGTGCTTGTGTGGTTATTGGGTTGGTGAGCCAGGATACAAAAAGTCCAGTGCGCATATCCTTATAAATGTAATCACACTCAAATTATTAATAAAAATCACATTGTTGTGCACAGACCAATCAAATGAAAAGAGACGAGGGGATAAACTCCACCGAAAAGGGAAAAGGGGGGCTTAAGTCCAAGGGAATATTTATTTAATATTTCTGAAAAGTATAAATTATGAATATTGTTTATCCTAAGTTCTTGAGGGATGTGACTGAGTCATAAACTGTCTAAAGATAATTTTGAAGGTAACAAGTGTCCAGTTATGACCATGTATATATATGGTTGAAACCTTAGTGTATTTTTGGGTGGATTTTCACTCATTTTTTGTAGATTTTAACCTTGTATAATATTTTACTACAAATAGATTTTCAATAAAAGAAAAAAAATGATACAATAGAAAATATGCACATTACACATATATTTTTCTCCTGGAAACCCAAACCGAGAAAACCAACAGATTCTATATTCATTCATAGTGATACATTATTTACAAAACAATGTACATATAGGAGCTAGCATCATCCAAAACCCTAACCCAATGACTTGAATTAGTCAACAACCCTAATTCCTTAACTAGAAATAGAAAACCATCGACAAAACCCATGTGCCAAAAAACCACACGACAATGGACACAGAAATCGAAGCGACATGAAAAATGAGGCAAAATGTGACACATTTCCCAAGGCAAAAAGATAATCTTGGGGGTGATGCCCCCGAACCCCCATGCAGAGGGGATATCACCCCCTGGAACCCCATTGCGTGCTCGGTGCAACATAGCAAACACTAGGGCTAGCCGTGCAAAGAATATAACACATACCCACTCGTTGCATACAGGGGGTTACAGGGTTACATAGTCAACAATACAGGGCAGCAATGCCCATGGACCCTCTACACCAAGACAAATTCTTAGTGCTCACAAATTTTTTTAATGAGTATGCAACATTCTTCAAAGTGTCCACCTTCATCAGCAACATTTTCTTTTCTTCAACCATGTATCTCACAAAGTGATATTGAATATCAATATGCTTTGTCTTTGAATGATAATTTAGTTTCCTCACTAGAAAAAATTCACTCTGACTGTCACAATCTATCCTTACGGCTTGTTGTACCAACCCAATGCCTGAACACAATCTTTGTAACCATACTGCTTCCTTACTTGCATGAGTGGTTGCCATGTATTCACCTTTTGTAGTTGAAAGTGCCACTACATCTTGTCTTTTTATCATTCGACTGATTGCACCTCCAAACAAGTTAAACACATACCCACTTGTAGATCTCCTACGATCCATATCTCCATCCCAGTTTGCATCCACAAAACCATGTATGTCCAACACTTTGTCAAATACTGGTCTTCCTTGGTAGCACAATCCATATCTAGCAGTGTCACGCAAATACCTGAAAACCTTTTTTACTATTGTCCAATTATTCTTCCCTGGTTTTGACATATACCTTCTCCAAACTCCCATTGCATGTGCAATGTCCAGTCTAGTACAGACCATTGCATACATCAAACTACCAATTTCACTTGCATATGGAACACAATACATGTCCTCCTCCTCTTCATGTGTCTTGGGACACTGATCCACAAATAACTTTACACCGACAGGACTAGGGGCCTTGATTGATTTACATTTCTTCATTTTAAACCTCTGCAATATTGTCTCGACATATTTTCTCTGATTTAACTAGAGTTTCCTCTTTTTCCAATCTCTTTTAATTTTCATGCCCAAAATGAAATTTGAAGCACCGAGATCCTTCATGTCAAATTTAGAGGACAACTGAGTTTTCACATCCTAGATAATCTCCTTCTTGTTTCCTATTAGCAACATGTCATCCACATACAAGACCAAATAAATCAAATGATCACCATTTAATTTAAAATACACACAGTGATCCTGTTTTCTTCTTGTGAATTCAAGTCCCAGCATATAAGTATCAAAGTTTTGATACCGCATCCTTGGTGATTGTTTTAAACCATACAAGGACTTTCTCATCTTGCATAACAAATCCTTCTTTCCCTTCACAACAAACCCTTCTAGTTGCTTCATATATATTTCTTCTTCCATATCCCCATGTAGGAATGATGTCTTCACATCTATCTGTTCTACTTCAAAATCAAATGAATTAGCAAAAGATAGCGTAGATCTTATAGAAGTTAACTTGGAAACATGAGAAAAAATCTCATCAAAATCAATTCCCTCAACCTGAGAATAACCCTTTTCTACCAACCAAGATTTTTGTTTCTCCAATTTGCCTTCTGCATTAAGATTCTTTTTAAATACCCATTTTCTTCTAGTGGGATTTCTTCTAGTCGGAAAATCCACTAGATCCCAAGCCTCATTCTTATCCAAGGCTGCCATTTCTTCATCCATGGCATTTTTCAAGAGATTTCCATCCTCTGAATCCACTTCTGCCCTGAAAGTTATAGGATCATCATCAGTAATAGACAAAGAAAAATTTGAATGGAAATCAAATGGAGTATACCTTTTCGGTAGCCTTCTTTCTCGAACCGATCTCCTCAATACTGGAGTATGAGGATATTCTTCTTCTAATTCATGTACACACCCTCTGTCTCTATTCAACGTGCATTTGCATGCGTGGTGTTTGATTAACAGTCGTGTGCTTGTACAGGATACTTTTTGTTGAGGGTAAGGCAGGCATCCTTTCCCTTGATAAGAATTATTCCTCTCAGGTGTTTGAATCTCTGTTTGAGCAGTCAGTAGCTTAGGATTAATCTTACCCTTAGTCTGCTTTTTCTCAGTTAAAAAAGTTGTCATAAAAATAAAAGAATTTTTAAGGTTTTTAGACAAGTGTGAGAGTCATTGTTTTTAAAAAAAAAATATTGCTAGTGTGTGATTTTTGACCTGATTCTTTGCGATCTGCGCTTAGGCTAGAATTGTTTTTCTTGGTTTTTTGCTTGTCGGTATTTTTCCTTTCTTGCTTTACTAGCATTTAAATAATAATAAAAAAAATCTCTTTTCATTTTCTTGTTGGTTGAAAAGTGTGTTTATGCATTATTAGCGAGGGAAAAGTCATTGATTTCATAATTTTTTGCAGTTCACTTAGATCATAAGTAGCTCGTAGTCAAGTGAAATTCCTTTGAGTTTGTTGTCCAAAATCTTAGAAAAAATAAAAATATTTCTTTTGAAAAGTTGTTGAAATTTTGCATTCAGTAAAAGTTTTGTTTCCATCTTTTTTATTCATTTTTTGCTTTTGTCTTTTACACATCATCAGTTTCACCTTCATACCCCTTGACATCAGACAAAGCCATAAAATTAACGCTAAATTTAAAATCTACTAGACTTTTATGTTTGTAGGGTTCACTGACTAGTTCAAGACTAGGGCCTTGGATTAGATTGGAGAGGAAACTCTTCAAGGCCATTTAAAATCAAACATTGGAGTCTGAGATAGGGAGTGTCTAAGTACAGTGTCGTGAAAGTTATCTGGGACCCCCCTCTAACACAGGGGATAAACACGAGGTCGTGTGCGGAAAGGTAGCGGAGATAACCCCTCCAAAGCTG
>SNQJ01S0064727.1:43065-60222 GCA_010110895.2 Picea sitchensis
TGTTTGTTCTTTCATAGGTATAGTTCTTCTTGGAACACATTATCTTCCAAGAGATAGATATACAAGATATGTATAGAGATGATGCAAGCAAGATATGTACAAGAAATAAGAAGAGTGTTGTTACCTTTTAGTAGAAGAAGTCTCTTCCATCCTGCTTAATCTTCTTTGTAGGTTTCGTTTCTTCAACAATCAATGCTTCGTGTTTCTCCTTCCTTTTCTTTAGCTCAGGACATTGATTTCTATAGTGACCATACTTCTGACAGTTGAAGCATTGTATTTCTAAAATATATTTTCTTTGTTTTGGCTTCCTTATTGAATCGAACTTTCTTTTGCCCCTGAAGTTTTTGAATCTTGTTGTGAAGGTTTGATCATTGTACTTATTCTTATTTTGAGGTTTCTCTTTTGCATTGATCCTTGATTCTTCTTGAGCACATCAAGTCCAAAGTTCTTCAAATGTCGGGTACTCCTTCCTTGTGTTCATGCTTGCGACAAATGCATCCCATGTCTTGGGAAGACTATTGAGTACTATGTTCACCAATTCCTTTTCTGAAGTGATCTCTTCCATAGCTTGTAGTTGATATCTTAATTGGGAGATTCTTACAAAGTATGATGTTATGTTGTTGTCATCATTCATCTTCATGTTACGGAGCTCATTCTTCAGACTCATAACTTGTCCGATGTTTCTGACTGAGAAGAGATTTGTTAGGGCATCGTACATATTCTTCGACGAGTCAATATGGGAGTTGTAGGGTATCAAGTGGTATTTTATGGAATCCACTATGATACTCATGGGATTGATGTCAACATCTTTGAACTTCTCCATAGCTGTAGCGTTCTGCGGTTCCTTCTCTTCTCCTTCTTCAAACTCTGGCTTCACGTTCTTTCCTTTCACAATATCCAGCACTTTATTTTTAGAAAGGATGAGGTCGATCCTTGTCTTCCATGCTCTGAAGTTAGAGGATCCATCTAGCTTGTTCTCAAACTTCATAGAGTTCGTCATGGCTTGCTTGACTTGGTCAAACCCTAGATTTGACCAAAAATCCAAACTTCACGTCTTGGCCTTATGAGAGTACCAGGAAATGCGCTGGGTTAGGGTGCATCAATCTATCCAGATATTAGGTCAATATCGTCACTTAAGGTGTCTCAACAAGAGGTTTAGGGTTTCTGCAACTGCTTATGCTAGTAACCCTAGTTGTAGTGCTTTTGGAAACTGCTCCTGCTAGTAACCCTAGCGACAGTTCCTCAACAAGCTCAATGTCTAGCGGCTATGTTTCCTTATAGCGTTTTAGGCTGACTGAAGGGGTGTGGGCCCATAACCTGTTAGAATATAGAATATGGTGTTCTTGTTTTACCATTAATGATACCTTCGTCACCCGACCATAGGCCGAAGCCTCCCTCCGAGCACATTAACCTTGACTGAGAATTTCTCTAGAAGCAGACCCTGGGCTAGATAGCCAAACAAAGGGTAGCACACCTTTCGCCAAGGATAGTGCATCACAAGAAACTGATCAGATAATCCAAACCATAGCCAAGAGATAGTCCAATCCAACACCCAAACTGCTAGTTGCAGTAGCTGCTCCTGCAACTCTCCTCCACACGTGCACACCAATATGGGAACTACAGTGCGCACCAAACTAGGAACTGCAATTCTAAGATGTTGTCAAATGAGAACTAGAGCCTTGTATTTATACTGGTTCTGTTAGATTTGTTGGGGTCGACTTCTCCCTCTAGATATGTGTCTGTTCAGTATATTATTATTATTTATGGTCGACTTCTTCTCTTGGAGGCTAATAGCCTAATATAAATTATCTTCTTGAGCCGACAAGACTTCTAGGGTTATTAGCCAACTCATTAGGGTTTTCTCTTGCTTGCTAGAGTCTTCTATTCTTGTCAGGTTCACACGTGGAGGTAAATACCTCCTGCAGCTAGCATAATATTAACAGTTAGTGCTAGTAACGAGGGACATTACATGTTTGTATCATAGTTTTATTTGGGGTAGTTTGTAGTAGTGGAGACATTACAATGTGGTAACATAAAATGTAGTTGCACGTAGCACAAGACCAGTTGTGTGTGTTATTCGTTTCAATGAGTTGCTTCAGAATGGTATAAGATCCCCAGTTTCAACAGTGAGCCTACATGGACCGAGTATATACTTAAGGAAAAATTTGGACTGGTAAGTGGTCAAATTTGAAATTATAGCACAACCATGTTGCACATAAAATAAGAATGTGCAAGTGTGCACACTAAATTTTGACATTGCGGGGTGTGGCGCTGGAAATGCATAGAAAACAATAGTGCATGGGTGTGCGCACTAAAAATTTGGGGTTGCAGAGAGCAAAAATAGAAATGCATGTGTAATACTAATATGTGGTGTATATGTTAAATATTGACATCGTGCATTGGTATGTGTTGAATGCTAGTGCATGCACGGGCTTTAGAAAGAAGAAATAAAGAGTAAAAGGGTATTTGGGTGAATTCCAAATGACCATAATTTACTGCACAAGACTCAGAATAGTGTAAGGAAGCAGTCAATGAGAAATTTTTGGAAAGAGGACTCCAATCATTCACCCATAAATTTTGAATTGGGACATTAAAATCATCCAAAAAATCATAAGAAAGGATTCCAAAAAAATTGTGCAAAGTTTTCATGAAGTTGTCGCATGAATTCATCTAACAATTCTTATTTCTTGCACATTTTTGCATAATTAACAATGATTAGATCAGTTTGGTCTAATCAGTTTGGAATCTACACAAAGAGTCAAAAGCATGGAACATGTGTAGAGAACTTACAGCCATGATGATGAATTTGTGGGTTTATATATCGATATGGGTATTGATAGTACATAGTCCAATGAGCATAAAGAAGGAAAGGAGGAGCGCATAAACTTGGTAGAAACCATAAAGGGACTTCAAAAATATGTTCAAATCTATAAATTTAATAATGAGAGGCTTATTAAATCCAAGGAGCAGTAAGATGACTTCAATATCAAGTTGATGAAAATCTTGGATAGAATTGAAAAGAAAATGAATAAGGAGACATAGTCAAGCAAGTCAAGAAGTCATAGGTCTCATGATGAGAGAAGGAAAAAAAGAATTGTTGATAAGCATCACCATCACTCACCGAAGTATTCATTTAGGAAAGAGTGCAGTACCTCAAGTCCATCTCCTGTCAAAAATCATAAGAGAAGGACTGGGGTGGAAGAGCTATGGGGAGAAATGAATAAGATCAAGCCTCCTACCTATGATGGTGAGCACAATAAGGATGAAGATGAATATACCTGACTGTTGGGCATGAGGAAGTATTTACGGTTGCATAATTATTCTTCATAGGAAGAAGGGAGAATTATGATCTATCCGCTAAAGGGAAAAGCATGAATGTGGTGGGATCAGTTCGTGCAAGTGCAACAAATTGATGAGAAGAAGGTTACTTGGAGGGAGTTAAAAAGGATTTTTCAAAATAAATACTTAACCCATCAATACTATGACAAGAAAATGAAGGATTTCTTTGAACTCAAGATTGGGAGTATGATAATAGATGAGTATGAAAAAATATTCTTAGAGCTTCTGAAATATGTTGCATTCATAAAGGATGAGCAAGTTAAAATTCAAAGGTACTTGAGTGGGATACCATCATTTATCAGTGACAAGATACAATATGATGACCCCAAGACATTGGAGGAAACAATAAGGCGAGCTAAATGTCTCTATGATCAACAAAGGGGAAGAACAAATTTCCAAAAGGCTTGGGAAGACAAGAAGAAAAGCAAGATGGAATAGAGGAAAAAGGGGACTAAGCCACCATTTTTCATAAATACTTCTCAAGGAAAACCAACTTCCAAGGAGCCCAAGATGACTGAGACAATGGGGAAAAGACCAAGGGAACCACCTATTCAATGTTGGGGATATGGGGGAGACCACACGTACAAATATTGTCCTCACAGAGGTGAAAAATTGAGGATTGTTCACAATATACAAAAATATGATATAGTTGAGGACATGGGAAAAAATGTACCAAGGATCTACGCAGCCCTGGAGAACAAGCAAGTTGAGTTTCAATCACACATGATTGAAGTGGAAGGTAAGATTAACGATGAAACCATTTCTATTTTAATTGATTCAGGAGATATTCATAGTTATCTATATCCTAAGATGATGGAAATGTTCCAATTGCCAAGAAGTAAGCATGGAAAAACTTGGTTGGTGCAGCTCGCTACAGGAGTAAAAAGGAAAATTAATGAGATAGTTAAGGCATGTCCAATGGATATGAATGGGTTGAGCAAAAAGGTTTATTTGAATATCATACCTTTGGGATCTTATGATTGCCTCGTTGGTATGGATTGGTTGGACCAGAATCATGTTGTTCTAGAATATTACAATAAGGCATTTACTTGCTTGGATGAGGAAGGAAATTTAATAATAGTTCAAGGAATTCCAAGAGTTGTAACTATTATAAAAGTTTCAGCCTTGCAATTGAAGAAAAGCTACAGGAAAGGGTGTCAAGTATTTTCAACACACATGGACGAGGCACCTACGGATAAAGTGGCAAATGTTGAAGAATGTCCAATACTAAAATAATTTGAAGATGTCTTTAAAGAAATATCAGGGTTTCCACTGAAAAGAGATATTGATTTCTTTATAAATTTGATGCCTAGAGAAGCCCCCTTATCCAAGACTCCTTATAGGATGATTACACCAGAGCTGAAGGAATTGTAGATGCAACTTGAAGAGCTTCTGAAGAAGGGGTATATATTACCAAGTGTGTCACCTTGTGGTGCTCTAGTATTGTTTTTGAAGAAGAACAATGGTACATTGAGGTTTTGTATTGACTTCAGGAAATTGAACAAAGTAACAGTAAATAACAAGTATCCTTTTCCAAGTATAGATGACCTCTTTGACTAGCTGAGGGGCGTGTAGATATTTTCAAAGATTGATCTCAAATATAGATATCACTAAGTGAGAATTAAATAAGAAGACATCAAACAAGACAACCTTCCTAACAAGGTATGGACATTATGAGTTTACAATAGTGCCATTTGGGTTGTTAAATGCACTAGATGTATTCATGTGTTTAATGAGTGGTATTTTCAAAGAATACTTAGATAAGTTTGACATTGTATTTTTGGATGACATACCTATTTACTAAACGTATGAAGAAGAACATGAGCAACACTTGAAGATGGTGTTGCAAGTATTGAGAGAACATCAGTTGTATGCAAAGTTCAGCAAGTTCTCATTCTACTAGAGGCAGATTTTACTTGGGTCATATCATTTTAGAGGAAGGGATAGTTGTGGACCTGAAGAAGATAAAATTTATTGAAGGATGGCCAACACCCAGAAATTTTGTAGAGGTGAGATCCTTCATGGGACTTGCAAGGTACTACATAAGGTTTATTGAAGGCTTCTCAAAGATTGCACACCCAATTACATCCTTGTAAAAGAAAGGTGTGCGATTTGAATGGACTCCAGATTGTGTAAGGAGTTTTTAGCATTTCAATATTTTCTTGATCAATGCACCAATTTTGAGAATTGTTGATCCTAATGAAGACTTTGTTGTGTGCACTAATGCATGAAAGGAGGGGCTTGGTGGAGTCCTTGGTCAGAATGGGCATGTGGTATGCTATGAATCAAGTATATTAAAAGATCATGAAAGGAACTATGCTACTCATGACTTGGAATTGGCAGCCATAGTGCATGCCTTGAAGATGTGGAGGAATTACCTCATGGGAAGAAAATTTGAGTTGAGAGCAGACCAAAATGGTCTTAAATATTTGTTTGGACACCCAACTCTAAATTCCAGGAAAATTAGCGGGTGGTTAGAATTACTCAGTGAATATGACTTTGATATAAAGCATATCAAGGGTAAAGAGAACAAGGTGGTTGATGCACTCATTAGGAGAGTGCATGAGACACATGCTACAACCATTAGCGTGTACAAATCATATTTTAAATACACAATGTTAAAGGTTGCAAAATTAGATCAACACTATGTGAAAATAAAGACAAAGGTATAGAACGGTATTTTGCAGTAGACCATTGACAAGTTTGAGTTAAAAGAGGATAAAATCTGCATGTATAGGTGCAAAGTTTGTGTGCCAAATTTTCAGGAGTTGAATATTTTTTTATTGTCAGAGATGCATAAAGTTCCATATGTTGGGCACCCACACTATCATATGACAATTACAATTATAAAAAAACAATACAATTGTCCAGGCATGAAAAATGAGGTTGTTGATTTTATTGCTAGATGCCTTGAATGTTGAAAGGTAAATAAAAAAGGGTAAATCAAGTGATAGATAATATGCTAAGAATGTATTTGATGGACGAATCGAAGCAATGGGAAAAACATTTACATTTGGTTGAGTTTTCTTATAACAATGGGTATCAAGCATCTCTAAATATGAGCCCATTTGAAGCACTTTATGGCAGAAAGTTCAACACACCAGTGATTTGGGACAACCCAATAGACCACGGAGTGGTTGGGCCAGATTTGCTAAGGGAAATGGAAGAGAAAATGGTGAAAATAAAACAGAATTTAAAGGTTTCCCAGGATAGGAAGAAAAACTATGTTGATAAATGTAGAACTCACAGAAAATTTAAAGTGGGTGACCACGTGTTTTTGAAAGTGAAAGCTAGGAACAATTCACTTAAGTTGGGAAATTTTTCAAACATGGAAGCACATTATTGTGGGCCGTTTGAAATTTTGTACAGGATTGGTCTTGTCACATACATGTTTGCATTACTTTCATCCATATGCATTCATAATGTGTTTCATGTGTCCTTGCTTAAAAAGTATGTTCCTGAAGATAATCATATAATTGATTGGAATGTGATTCAGGTGGAACAAGAAGGAGACTTCCAAGTTCATTCAGTCTGCATATTGGACTGGAAAGTCAAGCTTCTCTGGAATCGAGCAATATGATTGGTAAAGTTCCAGTGGACATGTTATGGTCCTGAGGATGAAACGTGGGAGCACAAGGATGTTATGCACACAGAGTACCTGTATCTTTTTGAAGACTTTTTAAATTTTGATTACACATAATGTAGTGAGGACAATGCATAAATAAGGGGGAGCGGAATGTGATACCCCCAGGTTGAACCCAAATTGTAATGTAAATGTAAACGTACGTATAGTTTGGTGATTTGTGGGTGCACAAGTTTTGGATACAGTTAGCGCGTACACACCAAGGGAAGAGTGTGCGTGCATTTCATAACCTTACGCACACCTGAGTAAGTGCATGAGGATTTTCATGCATGTGGATTTCTAGTCAAGAGAAGGGTGCACACATGCCATTTTGTTTCATGCACCTAAGTGTGCAAGGTTTACCTTGAAGTGCACATTAGACCGAATTATGTGTGTGTGTGTGTGTGTGTGTGTGTGTGTGTGTGTGTGTGTGTGTATGAGGCCGAAGTGCTTGTGTGGTTATTGGGTTGGTGAGCCAGGATACAAAAGGTCCAGTGTGCATATCCTTATAAATGTAATCACACTCAAATTATTAATAAAAATCACATCGTTGTGCACAGACCAATCAGATGAAAAGAGACGGGGGTATAAACTCCATCGAAAAGGGAAAAGGGGGGCTTAAGTCCAAGGGAATATTTATTTAATATTTCTGAAAAGTATAATTTATGAATATTGTTTATCCTAAGTTCCTGAGGGATGTGAACGAGTCATAAACTGTCTAAAGATAATTTTGAATGTGACAAGTGTCCATTTATGACCATGTATATATATGGTTGAAACCTTAGTGTATTTTTGGGTGGATTTTCACTCATTTTCTGTAGATTTTAACCTTGTATAATATTCTACTACAAATATATTTTCAATAAAAGAAAAAAATGATACAATGGAAAATATGCACATTACACAAATATTTTTCCCCTGGAAACACAAACCGAGAAAACCAACAGATTCTATATTCATTCATAGTGATACATTATTTACAAATCAATGTACATATAGGAGCTAGACGCATCCAAAACCCTAACCCAATGACTTGAATTAGTCAACAACCCTAATTCCTTAACCAGAAATAGAAAACCATCGACAAAACCCATGTGCCGAAAAACCACCCAACAATGGACACGTAAATCGAAGCGACATGAAAAATGAGGCAAAATGCGACATGTTTCTTGAGGCAAAAAGATAATCTTGGGGGTGATGCCCCCGAACCCCCGTGCAGGGGGGATATCACCCCCTACAACCCCCTTGCGCGTTCGGTGCAACATAGAAAACACTAGGGCTAGTCGTGCAAAGAATATAACACATACCCAATATTCTCCCACTTGTTGTTTTCTTTGCATACAGGGGGTTACAGGGCTACATAGTCAACAATACATGGCAGCAAAGCCCATGGACCCTCTACACCAAGACAAATTCTTAGTGCTCACAAATATTTTTAATGAGTCTGCAACATTCTTCAAAGTGTCCACCTTCATTAGCAACATTTTCTTTTCTTCAACCATGTATCTCACAAACTGATATTGAATATCAATATGCTTTGTCTTTGAATGATAATTCTATTTCCTCGCTAGAAAAAATTCACTCTAACTGTCACAATATATCCTTACGGCTTGTTGTACCAACCCAATACCTGAACACAATCTTTGTAACCATATTGCTTCCTTACTTGCATGAGTGGTTTCCATGTATTCATCTTTTGTAGTTGAAAGTGCCACTACATCTTGTCTTTTTCTCATTCTACTGATTCCTCCTCCAAACAAGTTAAACACATACCCACTTGTAGATCTCCTATGATCCAGATCTCCATCTCAGTCTGCATCCACAAAACCATGTATTTCCAACACTCTGTCAAATCTTGGTCTTCCTTGGTAGCACAATCCATATCTAGCAGTGTCATGCAAATACCTGAAAACCTTTTTTACTATTGTCCAATTATCCTTCCCTGGTTTTGACATATACCTTCTCCAAACTCCCATTGCATGTGCAATGTCCAGTCTAGTATAGACCATTGCATACATCAAACTACCAATTTCACTTGCATATGGAACACAATACATGTCCTCCTCCTCTTCATGTGTCTTGGGACACTGATCCGCAAATAACTTTACACTGACAGGAATAGGGACCTTGATTGATTTACATTTCTTCATTTTAAACCTCTGCAATATTGTCTCGACATATTTTCTCTGATTTAACCAGAGTTTCCTCTTTTTCCAATCTATTTTAATTTCCATGCCCAAAATGAAATTTGAAGCACCGATATCCTTCATGTCAAATTTAGAGGACAACTGAGTTTCCACATCCTGGATAATCTTCTTCTTGTTTCCTATTAGCAACATGTCATCCACATACAAGACCAAATAAATCAAATGATCACCATTTAATTTAAAATACACACAGTGATCCTATTTGCTTCTTGTGAATTCAAGTCCCAGCATATAAGTATCAAAGTTTTGATACCACATCCTTGGTGATTGTTTTAAACCATACAAGGATTTTCTGATCTTGCATAACAAATCCTTCTTTCCCTTCACAACAAACCCTTCTAGTTGCTTCATATATATTTCTTCTTCCAGATCCCCATGTAGGAATGATGTCTTCACATCTATCTATTCTACTTCAAAATCAAATGAATTAGCAAAAGATAGTGTAGATATTATAGAAGTTAACTTGGAAACATGAGAAAAAATCTCATCAAAATCAATTCCCTCAACCTAGGAATAACCCTTTTCTACTAACCAAGATTTGTATTTCTCCACTTTGCCTTCTGCATTAAGATTCTTTTTAAATACCCATTTGCTTCTAGTGGGATTTCTTCCAGTCGGAAAATCCACTAGATCCCAAGCCTCATTCTTATCCAAGGCTGCCATTTCTTCATCCATGGACTTTTTCAAGAGATTTCCATCCTCTAAATCCACTTCTGCCCTGAAAGTTCTAGGATCATCAGCAGTAATAGACAAAGAAAAATTTGAATGGAAATCAAATGGAGTATACCTTTCCGGTAGCCTTCTTTCTCGAACCGATCTCCTCAATACTGGAGTATGAGGATCTTCTTCTTCTAATTCATGTTCTTCTATAGAGTCTTATTCATCATCCTTTAAATAAAACTCTATTTTCTTTGGTTCTTCATTACTTGGTAGGAATTCATGTTTAGCAACATCCTTCATTTCTCTAAATACCACATCTCGAATATGCACAACCTTCTTAGTTTTTGGGTTCCAAAGATTATAACCTTTGAGACCATATTTATACCCAATAAAGATACACTTTTCATCCTTCTTATCTAGCTTACTCTTGTTTTCCTTTGCAACATGAACACATGCCTCATAGCCAAATACCTTGAGATGCGTGAGAGAAGTTTTCTTACCAGACCATCCATACCTCTTGTGGAGTCTTATCATCCAACACTGATGAGGGTGATTTGTTGACCAGGTAACATGAAGTACACACTGCCTCTTCCCATAATTCTTGCCCTAACCCGACACCACTAGGCATCCACCTTGATTTTTCCATCAATGCCATGTTCATCCTTTCTGCAACTCCATTCCGATGAGGTGTATATGGAGTATTCTTCTGCATTTATATACCACACTTCTTACATAATTCTTCAAATTCATTCTCGCATAACTCTCTGCCATTATCTGTCCTCAACACCTTAATTCTTTTCTCCATTTGATTCTCAACAAGAACCTTAATCTCTTTAAACTTGTCAAAGACTTCATATTTCTTCCTGAGGAAATACATCCAAGTATTCCTTGAGAATTCATTTATAAATGAGACATAGTACATAGATTTTCCCAATGATGGAACCAACACAATTCCAAACACATCATTGTGAACTAGCTGTAAAATTCCTTCTTCCCTCGTTGCACCAGAAGGGAATCTTACCTGATTCTGCTTCCCATATACATATTGTTCACAGAAATCAAAATCCAAAGAGCAGTTAGAAATACCTTCAACCATACCTTTACCGTATAGTAGTCGAAGATCCTTCTCTTCGATATGCCCTAGTCTTTGATGCCACAGCATAACCTTTTCTCCAAAGATTGTAGGAGTTCTTTCTTCTTCAACTTCCATATTGGGAATAGTGGAACTATTACACCCATCACTAATAGTTCTTATAATGATCAGTGGGTGAAAAGAAATGGTTATAACAGTGATGGGTGTAATAGTTAACTTATTATTACTAATAATGCTTAGTGAAAAGAAATGCTTATAATAATGCTTAAACTTATCGATCTCCATTTTCGAACTGCTCACCATTTATTTTCACCCACAAATCTCCCACTGTAACAAGGATTATCATAGTCCTGAGCCAAACCAAGGCATCCCCCTGAAGCCAACAAATCTCTAATACCAAATGTAGATTTTAACCTTGTACAATATTTTACTGCAAATATATTTTCAATAAAAGAATAGAAAAGATACAGTGGCAAATACAAACTTTACACAGATATTTTTCCCTTGGAAACCCAAAATAGGAAAACCAACATATTCTATATTCATTCATAGTGATACATTGTTTACAATACAATATACATATATGATCCAACGACATCCAAAACCCTAATCCAATGACCTAGATTAGTCAACAAACCTAATTCTTTAACCAGAGATAGAAAACCATTGACAAAAACAATGTGCTAAAAAACCGCCCAACAATGGACACGAAAATTAAGGTGACACGAAAAACGAGACAAAAATGTGACATGTTTCCCAAGGAAAACAAATTATCGGAGGCACTGCCCCTGAACCCCTACGCGTTTGTCGCAATATAGAAAACACTAGAGTTAGTCATGCAAAGAATATAACACATACCCAATATTCTCATCCTTGGTCGGACCATATGAATGGGGGACAATCATTACCTTATCTGCAGAGAAAAGATTGGAAAGGGGTTTCCATCTAGTAACCAGAGTCTTTGTTGTCGAAGAGGTAAGTTGTCAGGCCCATGAGAATTCTCTCTAGGTGAGATATTTGTTGTCGAAGAAGCGAGTTTTCAGGCCCATGAGCATTCTCTCCAAGTGAGAGATTTGCTAGGAATTGTTCCCTGGTGCGTTGGGAATTAGTTACAGGGATATGAGACTTCCTATCTGACGTGTTTTTGAATCCCTAGAAGGGAAGTGGGGCAACCGAGGGACTGTTGAGGAAAGAAGGGGAACACTTCCTGGAGTGGGAAATGCATGTGGGGAATGAGAGATTGTAGGCTATTTGAAATAGTTGGGCACCTTGGACTGAGAAATTTTGTTAATTATCAAATGTTATCCTGACATTAGGAAGTCCTTTTGCTTTGGTGGAGTTTAAGCTTTAGCTCGGGGGTGAATTGTTGCTGAAATTTTATGAGCAACAAAGTATATGGTTGGGAGGAACGTATGAGCTCTATGTGTAGTTGGTGAGTCCTTATAAAAAGATAAGTGTCCTTTATGTTCTTGTCTAATTTACTGTGTGCTTATTTACCTATGGATGATATGGGTTTATTTCCTGTATGATGTTGCATATGATCAATTTTTTGTTATTTTGTATAATGTTGTTTGCACATGTAAAGCATGATGTTGTTATTCAGTATTTGTTGTCGCACATGTAGAGTATGACAATTATTAAGTATCCATGTTAGTTAACTTTGTAATAATGGTCACGAGTTTCTAAGGCAAGCATAGAATTGTCATGTGCACGAGGAAATAATCTATGCACACAAGAGGTTGGATTCGCTATGCACGGAGGGAAGAAGATTTGTGCGTGTAGGGAGAATTGAATCTACATGCAACTCCAGAATGGTTGTGCATGCAGTAGTAATCATGTGTTCAAAGTGGTTACACACGCAGTAATACTTGTGTGCACTGAATGATTGTGTGTGCAACTGTATTATGTGTTAATTCTACGGTTATAACTAGTGTTTGAGGAGGAAAATTTGTGTGGCATGATCCAGCTTGAGATTGTGCGTGTTACCTCAGGTGTTTCTGCATCGATTAATGTTATAGTGTAGAATCTGTGCACTATATTTTTGGAGTGACATTGCTCAATAAGAAGATGGGGATGTTACAAAGTGGTATCATGGCAATTGTTAGTGTTGGTATTAGAGATGTATTAGAGTTGTATTTGGGATATTTTTATGTAGTGGAGACGTTATAATGTGGTAACGTACCCAACTAGGAGGTTGGGGGATGTTATAGGTTGGAAGTTGGAACAAGCCTAAGAATTGGAAGAAAAAAATATTTTATCTTTCAAGTATCATATTCCAGAAACATTCATTAAAGAACCTTTCTGCATTGCGACCTCAAAAGGAGATCCATACTTTTGGGAAATTTTAAAATTAATTTTATTGCGTGATGGGGGATGTTATAGGTTGGTATTAGAGCTGTATTTGGGATATTTTTCTGTAGTGGAGACGTTATAATGTGGTAACGTACCCAACTAGGAGGCTGGGTACGTTACACATGACTTGGCATCTTTATGCCAACCCCTCTTAAGTTGTAGAGGGATTTGTGTATATTTCAAAGAAATCTTAGGAAGCCTCCTCTTTCATGTTAGTTGTCTCGTGTTTTTGCATTAGGTACCTAATAATAGCCATACTCTCAATGCAGGAAAGATTGGCTTATGAGGGGATGATAGGATAAGATGTATTTCTTTTCATTATAAGCATATAAATTATAAAACACTTATGGATTTTCCCAATCTTCTTCCACATTTCTCTAGAGATGTTGCAACCCCAAAATTCACATCCATATAAGATAACATGAGTGATGAGAGTCTCAAATAGGAGTTTGTTTTTTAGCACAACCAAAAATCCATTGATTTACAATTGTTTTCAAGACCAAAATAAGCCTTCCACCTTCCATTAATCATTTTCTCAATGTTATAGTTTATGTTAAGCTTATGAGGAAGGTCAATTTTGAGATACTTGTATGTTCCTCTAAGTTGTTAGTGTCATACACAAAATTAGCATAAGTAATTTTTTTGGATTTGATTATCATAATATTTATTTTTTTTATTTTCACCATCATCCTTGAGAATTATTAGTTGCATGTTGATATCATAGGGGCACCTTGCCATAAGAATAATATCGTCAGTGTAAAGAAGGATGGTGACTATTCCAACTAAAGTAGTGACGACACAACTTACTTCTTCCAAGAATGCCTCTAACTTGTCAATGTAAATGCCAAAAAGGGTAGGGGACAAGGGACAACCTTGTTTAACTCCTATATTACAATTACTTTATTTCAACCAACCATCATTGTTCCTAAACTTAGCAATAATATCCTCATACAACCTTATCATCATAGCTCTCAACTCAAATGGAACCTTTAACTCTCCTAATGCATTCCAAAGGTTATTTCTAGGCACTATGTGAAAAGCTTTCTTAAAAGTCAATGAAGCAATGCATGAGATATGTTTTATTATTACAACATTCATATGTGGTGATCCTAAGTGTAACTAGGTGGTCCACACTTGAATTATAGCTTTTAAAACCAACTTGACCTTTAGCCCTTTCTTCTCAACTTTCTAACCATATGCTAATCTTATTTTCCAAAACAATTACATATAACTTCATTAAAAGAGAAGCACAAACCATAATGGTCCTATAACTTGACAGGTTGTTTTTATCCATGCTTTAAAAAAAAAAAACCATATGAATATGAAAGATAAAAACAAATCCTTCAATTTTTAATATTTCTTGATAACCTTAAATATTCTTACATTTCTTCTTTTGAAAGCATTTAACCTCTAACTCTATTTTAATAAAATATAATTAATCTACTTACATTAAAAAATATATAAAAAAATATGAATAGATAAAATTAAAATTAACATCTCAATAATACTTTTCCCAGACTTTTTAAATGGTGAAAAGCATGTAAGGAGTTTTGAAAAGTTGGCTATGTGGACGTTTGTCTTTAGCTTAGTCTAAACATTCTACTTTTTAGCTTGGCGATTTTTTTGGCAGATTTTGCTCGAAATCCGGTGTAGAATGGTTGAATCTACATATTTAAGTGGCTAAGTTTGTATAATCTAAGTGCCCTAAAGGTTTTGCAACAGGCTGAATCAATTTATGCATTCAGAAATACAATTTAAACAACAGAAAATAGTCATTTTATCTAAATTTACATCACCTAATCCCAACACAACAAAAAACGTTATGATATCTAAATGATTTCATCTCAAATACTTCAATATACTATTTTGTTTCAATGCCAATTTGAATAAATATACTATTTAATTTCAATGCTATAATAAATATATTATAATAAAAATTATAAAATTAAAATATATAATTTTATTTTAAAAATAATATTTTATAAAATTAATATATATATAATTCATCTTTCTTTGATCGTACATTCAGGCTTTTAGTTTCCTATACCCCACAATACACTACCACCTTTAGTTTCATAGACCCTATTTCTGGGCCCCAAATATGACCCCACCACCAAATTGAACTTGTTTTATATTTGGCAAATGCTGCTCCATCATTTAATCAAACCCCACTTTGTCCATACAGGATAAAACAATATACAACAGAGACCTAATATAAGAAAAACGGTTTGGGTGTTCCACAATATATGCAATGCTTTTGGGATTCAAAACAAGAGATCGGAAGAGATGATGGAGTGAGTCATGGTGTTTGATTCTGAGCTCAGATGTGCAGCACTGCAATGCCCAGTTTCAGAACCCATAGTTTCAAAGCCACAATGAGATTGAGCATTTATTGTGTCGTGTAATCTATGGAGCTTGTGACTCAGCTCCAATGCCTCTGATCTCAACAGACAATTCTCTTCTATCATCTGAGAATATTTCTCTGAAGTAATGCTGATTTTCTTCAATATCTGCGCGTTCTCTGCTCTCAGACGAGCCACCTGAGCCCTCATCTCGTCCATGTAATGTTGTTTCCGGAGCCTAGACCTCCTTGCAGCTTCTCTGTTAGACAACATCCTTCTCTGCTTCCTCACGTCTATCACTTGCTGCTCCTCTGCTTCCTCAGAGGCTGAAATGCTCCGAGAATGTGAGATACCCTCCCCATTGCCTCGAAGATAACACAGTGAATCGTCAGTCGGGCACTTCTCGTCCACAGACACAGGTACTGATTTATTTGTGGGCACTGCAGTTTTAGCTCGAGGAGCATTCAGATTAGCAGAGAAGTTCATATTGTTGTATCGGGTACTGCCCATATCATATATTTCTCTGCTGAATTGTGCTGAATGGATTAGAGCTACATTGTTTTTCTGGATGCCCATTTGGCTTGAATGCGAAATAAGCATCTGATTTGACTGCAGCCCTATTAAAGAGAACGAAACAGGGCGAAACCTTTCAGATCCTTGCGTCATAATCACTATCTGCTTCAAAAAATGAAAATGTTGCTGCTGTTGCTGTATTAAGTCTCCTTTTGCTGTCTGGGATGAATCTATTTGGATTGAAGATGGCACCATATACCTAATTCAACAGGAAAGGTATTAAGACCTGAAATTATTCGTGAGACAAAGTTTGGGAGTTTTCAAGGAAACCCAAAAGATACAGTACTATAGCAATAGGCAGCAATGGTGAAAACTGAGAAAAGACTTGTGCCCCAGAAGCACTATATGGAATACCTTCTGAAGGAAAGTGACATAAGTAGGATCTTTGGCTGCCCAATTCAGAATCTGATTCAGACACACAGGCTATGCACCAGTTGATTGTATTGATAACAGCCACTCCACAGGTACTAAAATTATAATAGCAAGCAATAAATTCAATAAATCGGTCTCTTAAACAGAATCAAATCAGACCAAAACTTACAGGGAAAGTATAATGATGAAAAAAGTAATAAAGACATGGGAAGCAATAAACTCACTCAATCAGAATTGAAGGCTTCATCCATGTGGACCTCTTGAGCCATCTTCAAAACTGTTTAAGCATGGAATTATGTTTTAACCCATCACCCAAGTTTACACAATTCAAAGTCAAAACACAAATACTTGAACTAACAGAGAAAAGCTTGAAGAAGTGAATAGGAGATTGGATTGAGCAGGGGATGTATTTATGGCTGTAGATAAGTGTAATGTAACCATGTGGCAGAATGCCATGCAATAGGAAGAAGAACAAGATAAGCATCAGTTTTGCCGGTACGACGCACAAAGAAAGGAGGAAATTCTCAACAGATGAGCCAAATGGATAATGCACAAAGGGTATTGAAGCAACAGTTTTTTATTTTACTTCGAACAAAA
>SNQJ01S0064728.1:0-15167 GCA_010110895.2 Picea sitchensis
ATCACTTTAATTAATTAATTAACCTTTTTACCTCTAAAAAGTGTCTTATCTCTCCTTATGGCTTCCCCGGCCACTGAAAGTCACTTCTAGCCATCCCATCCTGTAGTGTTTCTCCTCCCGATTCCAATGAGCTATTACACTGAGAGGTTCCTCCAAGCAATGTGCCCAAAATGACCTCTTCAGTGAATTAAATTGACTTATAGCTCAAAATAGTCAAAATCATGGAAATCGTCAGAATGCAACAGAACCAAAGCCAACTTGTGCGGAATGAATCATAATGATGGAATATGATGAGAAATGTGAGCTGGATCCCACAATGCCTCTCAATAACCCCTGTACTCTCTATAACACCCATATGGCTACTTTGGTCATCATAGACCTCTACACTATGATGATGTCCCAAAGTGGGGACATTACAGTCCTCCCTGCTAGAAAATTGGTTGTCCTCAAGAAATAACCGAATCCCCTCAAGTATAATACCAGGATCCCATGTCCACCTATGGTATACACAGTAGAACCCCTCCAAAGATGAACAATCACACACGCTGCCCCCTGGGTCCCATATCAAGTCAAGAACTACTAGCTCCTGGGATGCATAATCCTAAAATACATCAACTCTGGAAGTATCCTGCATATGACATGTGGCCTCATCTCGGAACGAATCCATCCTCCAAGTCTCTACCAATATCCATACGGCCTCCATCAACTGCTCATGATGATGCACAAACGAGGTGTTGCAAGACCTCCGTGAGACACGTGCAAACGATGCGCTCCACTCAATACTGAAGCTCAATGGAAAGTTAGAATAACTTTCCCCTGCAATGGTACACTCTCCCCTGTCAGTCAGTGAAATACTCAATCCTGCAATCCATGGGTCCCATGCTAACCTCTGTCGAAGATCACCCTGCTGGCTCTATACTACTCTGACCATGACTCTCTGCCCCCTGCATACATCCTGAATCCTCCTCTCCGGGGTCCTCCAGCTGAAATACCTATGACCATTGGACCTGCTGTCCAGAAACGGTATCAGTAAAAAAATCTCTATAGAAGAAGTACCAGTCCAACTACCTCCATGTCCGATCATGATGATCAAAAGTGAAAGGCTTCTTTTCTCTCTCAGACAAATCCCTGCGACCTGCTGTCCAGAAACGGTATCAGTAAAAAAATCTCTATAGAAGAAGTACCAGTCCAACTACCTCCATGTCCGATCATGATGATCAAAAGTGAAAGGCTTCTTTTCTCTCTCGGACAAATCCCTGCAGACCTACTCCAAATTGACCCCTGTTGGAGTGTGTGGCTCTCTGGTTCAACCTGGGTCACCATGTAGTGAAACACCCTGCTAACTAGGTGAACTCCCGGATCCCATGGAAGACTTGGAAGTTTATCACTTCCAATCTCCTCAAACTGCTCTTGTGTCAGACTGATCACTGTCGGTAGCCCTCCGTGCTCATCTGCTATCATCTGGCCTATGGTGCTCACCATCACGCACCAAGTCTCAGCTGGCTGCCTACGATGATCCACCTCTATCTTGTTAGATTCCGTAAGAGTACTCCTGTCAGGTGGTCTCGGCCTAGTCACTCTCCATTCCCTCAACCACTGTCTATCTCTCCTCATGCTGGTGTCCATGATAAAAGTGTCAGGAAAAGGTAACAAAGACAACTGTAGCTGATTGTAGGGCTGAAAAATACCACCTGCCTCGGTCAATCCCAAGGACTCGACCAAGACCACGTCCATCGATATCCATGATGGATTCTCTCCTGTGGTCATCACCGAATCCTAATCATCAGGTACAACTAGAAGTAACTCCCCCAACTGTTGGTAAACCAATCTCCATCTTCTATCACCTACACAACTGCTGAAATGGTGAAGGTGATATCTCATAACCATATGTTGCTGCAAAGGAGCGACCTTTGCATGCTCCCCTAAGTGTGTCTCCTCCCTGCAAGGAAGTACACCCCTATGAATCCCACCATACATCTCGGCAAGTACCTGTGAGCTATCACTAATCACTATATGCTCCAGCATACTCATGTCATCTCCGGTAGACTCATGCTGCATCATAGATCCTGGGCATACTGCTAGATCAACCTCTACATGGAGGTCAATCGCTGTCTGAACACAAATGGAAGTGTCCTCCATCAACTAGTGCTCCTCTGCTAGACCACCAACATCCTCTATCAATGTGACTGACTGATACATCTGAGTGTCCACCAAGACAGATGAAGTGGATCTCTAGCGGATCTCCTCAAGAGACTCATCTGACCTAGACTCTGATTCTTGAAGGGCGATCTATGTGCCTCTCAAGAATCCTTGAGTGCTCTCCAACTCCCGAGTAAGTCTGTCTACCTCCAACTCCTGCTCCCCTAGAGCCTCATGATACGTATTGCCAATCCTCAATAGGTAGTCCCTGTCAATCAACAACTACTAGTGATCTGTCCTCATCATAGATACTCTCTCATCGAGAGTATGAAAATCACCCATGGCAAATCCCTCATCTGAAGTACCATGTGCTAATGGTGCTCTCCAGCAGTAATCTGCCATCACTGCATGTAGGTTCAATACGTCTAGTGGCTGCCATGATCATAGCCTCACTATCTCTCAACTGTGCTACTAAGTGGTGTGACCCCTGATCACAGTCATGTTGAGGTGCCACCTCATACCCCTCACTGCTAGTGTCAGTCCTGTTAGTGTCAAATCTAGAATCCCCAAAAACACCCTCTGCATAAGATAACGTGTTGAACTGTCCATTGTCTACTATGTTGCTGGGTACTCCTGTATGCCACGACATCCCATCAGTAGATGCTATCTCCCACTGGATCACATTGTATCTTGTATGGGCAGTTGTATCCTCCTGTGCACTCAACCTACTACTATCATCTGCGCCTGGATCCCATATAGATGTGCCCAGACACGTGCTATGGTCATCCTGACTGCTAAAGAGTGCATCCTCATCAATGCAAGATGATCTTGGAAGTACTTGCTCCATCAACCTGTCTGTCTCCACCATCTGCTCAACTAAGGGAGTCTCCAAAAGCGGTGACTCAATCTCCTCATGTGGGTATGTGTGTGTAAGGTCCACTGTCTCCAAGTCATGTCTCTCCTCCTGGGTCTATGGATCCCTATGTCCATGGTGTGCATCCCTCACCCTAGGCTCATCCATCATATCCGACATGCCACTGACCTCCTCATGTGATGTGGCTATCAAGGGTGTTTGGAAAGATGGCAGATGTGCCACGACCACCATAAGAAGCTGGTCATATGTGGGTGCTAACACATGTGAATCCTCACTAGTGTCACCACTTTGCTGAGGTGCAAAGTCATCTATAATATATGATAACTCTATTGAAGTACCGGTGCTATTGTCCTGTCCATACAACTATCTATCCACTATACAAGGGTCACTATCCTTCTCAAGCGTGCTAAAATCATCATCCTCTGTGCAAGAGTTATTATCATCATCGGACTGCCCCAGAAGAGTATCTATCTCTCCATCCTCACACACCTCATCATCAATGTCACAGTGCACCTCAATGATATGCTTCTTACCCTTACCCCTACAACTATGATCTAGTTCCCAAGGCACCTTGCAACTGTAACAAAGTTGTGTGCTCCTAATGGGTGTGGGGTTTCTCTGTGCCTCCTTCCATCTAGTTTTTGTGGCCATGTATTCCTCTGCTTGTTTGACCTGGAATGAAATCTCATCTATGCTCAACCTAGGATATTTCAAGGATAAATACTATTGGAAGGTTATTAGGGCCCTAGTTTCCTCACTAAGGTCGTAGTAGTATTCCCATCTACTACATACAGTCTCTCTAGAAAAATCCACAATATCCATCTCCTCTTATGGAAGACCCCTCTATGGCTCTGCATGCATGTGATAATTCCCACGGGATGGTAGGAATCTAAGCTCTGATACCACTATAATGATCCCAAGCCATTATGCCAGGATCATCATAGTTTTTGTGTCTTTTTAACTTTTACTGGTTGTGGTATTTTGTCAAACACTTTGCTTACAGTTACATTTAGGGCTTTACTCATGTGTTTATATGTGTGTTCCAGCAAATAAAAAGAAGATACAATCATGGAACATACCTCAACCATATGCAATATGATAGACAAGCCAAAACATCTCAAATATGCTTTTATTCATGAATAGAGGAACCTACTACAAGGAAGATGCCAATCTAGAATGCTCATCAGATGGCTAAGAAGATAGATAATAGAGTTGCTACAAAAAGCTCCCGATAATAAAAAATAAGCCTCCAAAGGCTGGATAAGAGATAAAGACCAATGCCATGTACTGCTGGATAGCTGAAGCTCCTCAACAATTCGGCCCTGGTGCCAAAGATGTCCAATCACCTCAAGAAAGATGCCAAACAATAGATCAGGTGATGGCAAGAACAACCCAGGTGCATGAATCTCCAAGATCCCTCTCAAACCCTATAGATATGAACTCCTCCACTAAATGGTGCACCCCACTAGATGACTGAAACCCTAATAATTCGGCCTCTCTCCTAGAGACCTCCAACAACTCCACCAATTCACTAGAATGATAGATCGGGGCACGAAAATGAATACCCAAGTGCTCAAATCATCAAAATACCTGCTAGATCCTTAGATCTAGCTACCCTCCAAATAATGGTGTGCCCTCCTCTTGGGAAATTGTCCCACTGTCAATACAATTAAACCTACCATTGAAATGCCTCCAAAAACCACCAAGAATGATGCTAGGACACCTATAAGGAAAACCCAACACCTGGAATTCCCAAAATCGCTTCTCCTCAGCTAGAACGAATCTCTCTCCAAGAATGGTACGCCTCCCTTGCTGGAAACCCTAGATGGGACATCCCCCTTCTCTTCCTGTGCCTGTAGCTGGTGTAGAACCCTCCTGCATTGATGTATATCTGACTAGAATGGTGTGGGAGAGTATTTCATCTCCAAGACCAAGCTTGGGACAATCTAGGTGGAATCTTTCACCACCGAATCATCCTCTAGGGTTTGTTAAGTCAAATCCCTCAAAACCCCCAATGTTGGGCTCACTAGATAGAAGCCGGATATCAAATGATAATCATACATGAATGAATGAGTAGAGGCCCTTGCCTTTCCTTTATACTTTTTGGCTCACCTTGTCCCTCCAAAGTGACTTTCATTTTATTAATATTTAATTAATTAATTAACCTTTTTACCTCTAAAAAGCGCCTTATCTCTCCTTGTGGCTTCCCCGGCCACTCAAAGTCACTTCTAGCCATCCCATCCTGTAGTGTTTCTCCTACCGATTCCAATGAGCTATTACACTGAGAGGTTCCTCCAAGTAATGTGCCCAAAATGACCTCTTTAGTGAATTCAATTGACATATAGCTCAAAATAGTCAAGATCATGGAAATCGTCAGAATGCAATGGAACCAAAGCCAACCTGTGCGGAATGGCTCATAGTGATGGAATATAATGAGAAATGCGAGTTGGACCCCACAATGCCTCTCAATAACCCCTGTACTCTCTATAACACCCATTTGGCTACTTTGGTCATCATAAACCTATGCACTGTGATGATGTCCCAAAGTGGGGACATTACAAAAGTTGTTAAAAATAAGAAAGGCAAATCTCGTTCAGAGGTTGACGTTGCCAACATGCGGCCGTCCCAAATCTGTCAACTTCACACTACCAGTGGAGAAGCACTTCATGATTCCATTGGAGGCATCGAGACCGAGAATGCCAGACTGAAGGACCAAGTCAAGGAATTGGAAGACGCTTTCATTCCTATGTCATTGCTTGTCAATCCTTTGGCAATAGCCATGCCTGGCACCCCTGCACAAAATGTAAAATCATCCTCCACCCTGATCTCATCCTGTAAAGGATATGTGGAGAATAATATCAAAAAAAGAATGGAACTGGTTACTGAGGCGTGGAAAATATCACAAACCATCACTTCCCTTGGAACTAGGGCACATAGTTTGCTCCAACTTTTGCAGGCCGAGTTAAAAGATGAAGAGAATTTCTTTTTAAAAACGGTCATTCCTTTTGGCAAGATTGTCAACAATATTACAGAAACAAAAGGAAGAGAAGAAGATCTTCCATCCAAAAACATATTTGTCAATTAAATGCATGTTGGAATTAAAAAGTGAAGAACTGCATCTCATTGTTCAGTCATGTGAACAATCCATATCGAAGAAAGATAAATTATTCACAAGGCTGTCAAATATAGACTTAGCCGGGAAAACCAACGACTTCCAAGACCCTGACTTAATCGCAAACTCCTTGTCCTTAACCAGAAAAGAGTTCGATAAACATGTTGCTATGTTTAAGGCCTTGTCTCTGGAATTTTTTTACAACATCCTTCAATTTGATGAAGCTCACATCCATGACTGACTAGTCAAATATGTAGTACAGAACGAGGAAATTCATCAGGCTCTATTTAATCTTTCTATCGACTTCCGGGAATTAGAAAACGATCTTTTCGACATAAAAATCCGAAATGAGATCAACGTCGCCCCAATAAGAAGCTACATTGAAGAATGGATCGAAAGGCAATTGAAACAGGCCGTCGACGAAAGGCAACAGGCAGTTGCCAGCATTCCAACAGCCATCGAGGACATCCTTGAAACCGCAGTCGTCGACGACATCGATGAAACAATGGCCTCAAGAGAAAATAGCCAAAGGGCTCATATGTACCCTCACTATAAGTTTACTGATCGCATCCTGTTTTGTTTATCAACCCAGTTATTTCAGTTTCTTAAATACAAATGTATAGGAAAACACTTATACCTTTCCATTTTTTATTTTTTTTGCAGGTATTGCACTCTATCTTCTTTCCACAATCCTGTTTCTTGTACATATTTATGTAATGGTCTGCGGGAGCCCCAATCCCAGTCTACATGACAAACGCATTGCAATTCCAGTTTATATGTAACAGAGTTTAATTTCTTTGTATATTTCAAAATTCCCAATAGTATGTAACAAACTTTTATTTTTTGACATATTTCAAATAAAAGACTTTATTCTTATCTTTCACCAGTCTGTATGACAAATGCATTTAATTTTTAATATGTTACATATTTTTATTCTTATCTTTCACCACTGTATGACAATTGCATTTAATTTTTTATATGTTAGAGACTTATATTTTTTTTATATATTTCAAAATAAATGGTGCTCTATAATGAAAGCCTCATTTACTTATACCCCATGTTCACAAATGCATTTAAATTTTTATATTTCTTATCTCCTTTTAATTTTATGTCTTCATATATTTTTATCTTTCACCAGTCCATATGGCAAATGCATTTAGTTTTCCAAATTTATTCTCAACAAATTTGTGGTTTCTTATATTCTTTCAAAAAAATTATGTTTGCTATATACTTTCAAAAATAGATGTTGCTCTACCTGCCAAGCGTCATTTACTTTTGCCTCATTATCCGTGATATAAATTTTGCACACAACATTTCCATGATATACATTTTGCACCCAACACTTTGTTTCATTTACAATTAGACCCCATTTTCCACATTTTGCTTTCTAACCTAGTTGGCACGGACTACACTGCCACACAACCTTGTTATATTTGCAATATATTTATGTATGAAATTTAAAGTCGGAATAGCTTGATAGAGAATTTTGAAAATTGTGAAAAGATTGAGAATATTTGAATTCCTAAGGACTATGAGTCCTGAGCCATCAAGGGGTCATTTTGTGATTGCCTTTTATATATTCTTGCTAAACTATGAGTTAGGAGCTGCTATGTAACAGGTTTTCTTGTGTTTTACTAAACTGTATCACAGGTTTTCTTATATTGATTTCAAGGATAATTCCACTCTTAAAGGCACTTGAGTTGAGCAGTTATGAGTTGTCTATTGAAGAAGCAACAATGCCAAGAAAAAATGGAGGACGAGATGGAAGTGACAGAAGTGGTGGTCGTGATGGAAGTGGCAGAGGCTTTGGAGATGGAGGTGGTAGATTCTCTAGAGGTAAGGACTTTTGGCTTATACTTTTTACTACAATGATAGGAATTAAATGCATATAAAAATTTGATTATTCATTTGGTTTTTGGTGTGGTGTAGGCAGGTTTGGAATTTTAAATTTATCTTGTTTGTCAAGTGAAAATTTGATGAAAGGCTTTTGTTTTGATTACAAGCGGTTGTTTTGCATGCATGTAATTTTCTTACTTGTCAAATGTAAATTTAATAACAGTCATTTGTTTTACATGCATGTCATTTTATGTTTTATGCAAATTTATAAGTGTATTTTTTAATTTTATTTATTATTATTATTATTATTATTATTATTATTTTTCTTTCTGCTACTCGTATCCAGTGGCTGGGGAGATATGGGTGCTTGCTCTCTACTGCTCGTATCCAGTTGCTGAGGGAGATATCCGTGCGAGGAGGTGGCGTGTAAGATTTATGTGTACTCGTATCCAGTGGCTGGGGAGATATGGGTGCTTGCTCTCTACTGCTCGTATCCAGTTGCTGAGGGAGATATCTGTGCGAGGAGGTGGCGTGTAAGATTTATGTGGATTTGAGCGGGGTTGAGATAAACATTTTTGAACCCAACAGATCTTGTGGTAAATAGCTGGCGATTGTGTTGACTCTATCATTTATCTGCAATAAACTAGGAATAGTGTAGAAGGTTCCAATAATTCATGAAATAAATAATATATTTTCAAACTGCCATGGCCAAAACATTTTTTCTATTTCTGAGTTACAGATTTTGAGTTATCCATTTGATTGTTTATGGAGTTATCCATTTGATTGTTTATGTTAAACGGTGACAACAAATTCCAAGGATAGAATTGAGATCTTATTATTTAGTATTGATTGTAACTATTGAGACCAAGTTAGAATATTGATAGGATTTTATTTAATAATCAGTTTTCTGTGTAAATGTATATAAATTTATGTAAGCTCATAAAGGCAGACAAGGAGTGGGAGTGAGCTATTCTAATCTCCACTAGTTGGTGGAGGTAACCCAAAGTTTGGGTGAACCACCTAAATCTCTGTGTCTTTTATATTCTGTGTGATTATATTTTCAACATTAAAAATTACAACAATTTAGTGAATTGTGGATTATTTTAAACTTTAAATTTTGATTTTAAATTTTGTAATCAATTGTAATCTTGCTCTACTCATCCAATTCAGGTCAGGTTAGAGTTTTTAGTTAGCCATACTCATAATAATAGTCCATGTGATAGATATTTATAATATCCAAAACAAATACAAACCTTACAATTATATTTGAGGGAGAAACTGCATTTTCCATGCTCACGAAACCGCTGTGGAGAAAACAAGACATAGAGCAAGGCTTATCATGGAAAATTGAGGTTTGAGCCTTGAACTCTGCTCATTGCAAATTATTTTTTTTTCCTCATCAGATCTATATTATATTGTTATTCTGTTTTATTTTCATCTATTATATTGTTTAAATAATAATTTAGATGAGACTTTACTGTGTACTCTATGAACACAAAAGAAATTATAAAATCATTATGTGATTTAATTTTAGAGAGGAAAATAAGTAAATGGAAAGTCAAGCTTTTTGTCAAAGAAGAAATTATAAAATTATTATATGATTTCATCTTAGAGAGGAAGATAAGTAAATGGAACATGAAGCTTTTTGTCAAAATGATTTTTATCTAATGGTAATGGTAAAACGTGTTAAGCAAAATAATAGTATTTATCAAATTAAGAAATTATAAAATCATTTTGTAATCTAATTTTAGAGAGGAAGATAAGTAAATAGAACCTCAAATTCTTTGTTAAAATGGTTTTTACTTAATAGTAATTTAAAAAGTGTTAAGAAAAATAATAATCTTTATCAAAGTAATAGTATTGTTTTGAATAAAACTTTAGAAAGTAACGGAGAAACTAAAACTTTATTGTATAGAAAAACTTTATTGTATAGAGAAACTACTATTAAGTTATATTAGGATATAAATAATAAATGAAAATATTAGAAGAAGGAAAATTAAAATTAATTGCAAAGGAATGTCCACATATATACACAACCAGATATCTTATAACTGCACATAGAGCCACACATTTCANAAAAAAAAAATGAACGTGAACAATTATAAGTCTGCATAAAACATAAAATGACATGCATGGAAAACAATTATATGTCATTCAAAAACATTTGGATGTCATCAAATTTTGACAAGAAAAGTAAATTTGAAATTTCAGGCCTGGTGCATATCCATTAGAGTTTTTGATGGTAATCAACAGGTTAATAATTTTGATACAGGTCAACAATGATGTGTGGTTTTTATACCCACGTGTCACATACAAGTTGCAGGACAAAATATGGGCTGTAGCCCATCAAATTCCAAGACCGGTTGTACACACTATTGGTGGGTTTTACAATATTTAATATCATTTTCCTTGGATTGTCTTTCATATTGTGATGATGGGTATTTATTGCTTACTCAAAGTTACAGTGTTGTGTACCTTAATTCAGTAGGCATTTATTGTGTTAGATTCATAATGAAGAAAAGAGCAAAAATATAATGGAAATAATAAAAGTAATCAAGAAACCATGATGAATGAAGATAACTAAAAAATGGCAGAAAATGCATACTCTATTCATCAATGCTTATGTAAATAATCATGTACATAGATGTACACATATAATACAAAAGACCATAACTGTCATGTAACTGTATAACAATTAGGTTAACTTAACTAACCAACTAACTTATGATTAGAGTTTTAACATCCTTAATCATAAGTTCGTTCTTGCCTGAAAAATTGCCACTACTTGACAATCATATGTGTCAAGTGAATATTCAAAGGGATGATTGAAGATGCTATCTGAACTCTGAAAAAATAACAAAAGCTGATGTCTTCTACTAAATTGATGGTTTAAGGGTGACCACAAACTCATTTGGTGGTTTCGAGATGACCACACACTGAATCTCTAGTAGAAGTTGATGTCTTCTACTAAATGACATGGTTTTAAGTTGACCATAAACTAACAAGAGCTCAAGGCTCAAAAATCTAAAAATGTAACAAGCAAAACTTCATGTATTTTGCTCAATTGGTGGTTTTAAGATGACCACAAACCATATCAACAACAATATGTTCATGAACAAGACTTCATACCAAGAACTAGGTTGCATACTTGATCATCTGTTCACAGGCTCTAAATCAAACTTGGAACCTAACTCAACTAGATTTCCCCCTTGTCAGGGACAAGTGGTTCCAATTCCTTTGACCGTTATTCGCAAGTATGGCCAAGAAGAGATCCGACACATCAAATTGTCTTCCGGCGGAGTCTGAAGACTCGATCTTCAACTTAGAAGACTACATCAACTGGGCCCTAATCATACCCTAAATCAACAAATCTTGAAAAACATTCATGTCCATCAACTGTAGAAATATCTCCAATCAAGTATGACTGTACTTGTGTATAAATTTGGCGATAAGACTGCTCCAATAAATTGGCTTCCAAATGCCAACGCCAATTCCCTAACCATTCAAAATAAATTTGTTTCTGCTTGCACTTTTGGAACCTTATTGAGGGATGATTTGTCTTCCCACAAAATTTGCATGGGTGAAGATCAAAACAGTTTGACTTATCATGGCCAAACCGGTGACAGTGTTTGCACTGTATGGGCTCTTGATCTAATCAATTATCATGATCTGGAATATCTGTAACAACATCTTCATCAACAATATCATGTACCTGTTCCTTACCAATATCCTTAAGCTCTGTCTTCTTATCATCATTCAAAAAACCTCCACTCACAAAGCAAAGAAATAATCAGGAATATGAAAAAGGTTGTTAGCATCATTTTCATATCCTAGTCCATATCGATTTCGTTTAAAGCATAATTCTTCCCATGGTCGAACAATTCTATTTTCTTTGCCACATTTATCCGCAACTTTTTTTGTAATAGGGACTTCATCTAATTCATCTTCATGTTTATGACTTTCATCACTAGTCAATTGAGCATCTTCATTTTCATCCTTGATGTCATTGTGTTTGTTAAAATCACATTGTTGGTGTCGAAGCAAACTTAACTCATCAGACAACACTTGTTTTGATGTTTGAACATATCAATCTTATTGTGTGTTACTTGTAAACAAGTAATCACTGTACTAAGAGTGCACTTGTTTATTGCAATTGTAGATTCTGTAGTTGAGTTAATTAATGTGCCCAATATTGTAAATATTTCTTCAATTCTTGCCATTATGCAGAATATGGAAGAGAGATGTTTGTTGATGCCACAAAATTCAATTTTGTATCCTGTTGTGCATGCAAAGGCGATACATGCAGAGCTATCGTCTGTTGCATGAATGCCAAAAAACTATAGGATAACCAATGACGCACACAAAGATCCTAAGAGAGCCCCCCTTATTCAATTTCGGGTGGGTCAAAGAGGACTCCTTATAACTTCCAAAAACTCCTTATAACACTTTTACAAAAAGTCTTCAAATAAATAACAAACCTTATAACTCCAATTACAAACAATTACAAACAATCAAGCATTTATAATGAGAGCATTCTTATAACTCCTTATGTTTCCTTGAAATACACCTTTTTTTTTTTCAAACTTAATGACTTATCACTCCAAAAGATTTTAAGAGATCTTGCAAGGTATATGACTTATCACTCCAATTTTTTTTTTTAAGGGATTTTGCAAGCTATAACCCTCATAAAGCAATGTTTAATGCAAACAACAACTATTTTGAAGACAATCCAATGCTTCCTCTCAACAATGGCTTTTACCCCACAACTATGGCTAACTTTAAAATTAATTCCCAATCTCTCTCATTAATAAAATTGGAATTTGATGTGGCTTTATAACCATAACCACTCTTTCCCAGATCTGACTTTCTTGGAAGCTTGTCTTTTGGTAATCAAATTTAAATATAAACAACTCACATTAAAATGTTACCTCAAATTCATGGCCATTTCATTTATTTCCAGCCCATCATCCTTCAAGACTCCACGATATTTTCTTCCAACTGCGTGCCATGATCTTCACTTCCAACTGCGTGCCATGATCTTTTACGCTTTCTTCACCACAAAATTATCTCACACGTTTTGTCAAACAATAGAGATATCGTGCTATTAGCTATTCTGTTAAGCAGTTAGTGGGCAAGTTCGGCAAATTTGGTGGCTTGAGTCCATACATTTTCAGAGTCAATTTCGGTGTGGGATCAAAGAAACTGTTAACATAAATGGAACTGTAAATTAATCTCTGCAAACTCGAGTCTGTGGAAAAGAGAACAAGGGACAAGGGATTTTCAGTGGTGGGGTGAGCATGGAAGCGGACGAGAACGGTGATTTCACTGTCGGTGTCCTTTCCGCCTCAACATCAAAACCACTATGGGAGACGAATTTGAGGTCGAAGTAATCACATTTGATAAACCTTCGAATATTGTTGTTCTTCAAGAATCTGTAGGCAATGGGTTGTGAACATTCTTCCACAGGCTTCCAGTGGCTCCAGCTCTTTTGGCGACACCTATGCATATGGAAACATAAAACCGATCACTTGTAGACCAACTTCTTTGACCAACAACACCAACTCTTTTCAAATACGCCCTTTTGAAATGTAACAAAGCTGTCAAGATGAGATGGTATGAAGAATGATGTACAGGTCTGATCAGACGCCAAAAACATTAATACGATCTACTAATAGCACATACGACCCTGAATCTCGATCAATTTCGAGTAAATCGAAAGAATTGACTTGAGGTTGAAGAGATATTTTGCTTCGCCCTTATAATTCCCTGAATATTAAAAAAATGCCCTATTATCAACATTTAACCCGATTTACCAAAATTAAAGTTGTTGACTGGAACTTATGAAGATTTGCAACAATCTGCACTTTCCTTTGCATCTTGTAGCAACAGGATATGGTATTCAAAATATCCAGTTGGAGAGGGTTTTCTTAAACTAAAAAAAATATAATATATATAGGGGTAAAGTCAGATAATGACGAATCAAAACTCAGGGAGATTAAAATTGAAACTCAGGTACAAGTAGATTAAAATCATAACTCAGGCAGGCTCATAAGATCAATATCATGGTCTGATAAACCAACAGGCCTCTAAGATCATCTACATGCTCTGATACCATTGTTAGATTCATAATGAAGAAAAAATGCAGAAATATAATGGAAATAATAAAAGTAATCAAGAAACCATGATGAACGAAGATAACTAAACAATGGCAGAAAAGGCATACTCTATTCATCAATGTTTCTGTAAATAATCATGTACATAGATGTACACATATAATACAAAAGACCATAATTGTCATGTAACTGTATAACAGTTAGGTTAACTTAACTAACCAACTAACTTATGATTAGAGTTTTAACATATTGATCATCACTCAAAAGATTTTATTTATTTTCTTACATGAGTGTTTTGTAAGTCACATATTGCCTCTGTAATTACATCTTGTTGATATAGAAGCTAAGAATGATCGTAAAACAGAAGAAGTTTCAAGTGCTAGTGTGTTGGGCTTTATACATATGGCCTTGTTTTTGGACTTTCTAAGTGGAATCCTCTGATTCAATGTTGTTTTGTTATCCTGGTTCCAACTTAAAAGTCTTCTCATTAAACTGTTTTTATATTAGCTTGGTTCCAACTAACAACTCACATTATACCTACTAATATTCTTTGTGTGTTTGTGTGGTTACACTATAAATTTGTTTATTCTAATTGATTATGCATTTATCTCTACATGGTGACTTTGCAGTTAAAAATACTACCTTTGGAGATGATTGAAAAAATGGAGCAAACTAATATTTTGCTTCATCAAAGTGCAAGAATTGCGGTCTTTGCCTTGATAATATTTGTATAGTATTATCAATTCCAACTAGAATCCTTACAAAGAGCAACATTGTCGTTAGTTCCAATCCCGGAAAAATGCTGAATTATATTTCTATCTCCATTTTTATTTGACTCTTTTTCCATCTTCTATCAATTTTGTTTTGGTCTCTTATGCCTTTTGTCAGCCATAGTTTCTTAGAAAAGCTGACACAAAGTTCATCTTAGTTGGGAACCCGTGATATTGAGGCAGGATTTCCATGTTTACTATAGAATTCAATTGGAAATTAGTGGTTATAACTATATTTGAGGGAAACCTATGATGTAATTTTACTTCTACAATTTTTATTTTGAAAAAAAAATTTACAAAGCAAAAAAATTATTTTATTCAAA
>SNQJ01S0064728.1:40677-54425 GCA_010110895.2 Picea sitchensis
CCAAAAGATTATTCCAACCAAAGACATACAACTCCAAGAATAGTCCAGAGTTATTAATGGAACGAAATCAAATACATATGTATAGCAAAAAAACTCACAAAGATACAATAAAATTGACTTCTATTAGTAAAAAGAATATGTTGAAACTATAAAAATGCAAACTGAAACAAACATGTTCGAATGGTGGAAACTTATCTATGAGAAGAGATGTGACGACTACACTCATTCGCAAAAAGATGAGTACAATGAGGTTCCAAAGGCCTTTTTAACATAAAACATAAATGAGAAAACCCTAAAAATCCAAAACTCTAACCCCGAGAGATGAAACACTAAAAGGTTTGTGGGCCCTGATGGGGGTAGTTGATACACCAATTTCCTGAGGGTGTAACTTTTGCATACGATCTCTATTTGGGGTGCTCGATACACCATTGGAAAGGCCTAGTCGAGGAGTACACATTATATTCAGCCAAGAATTTGTCTTTGTCTACATGCTTCGCACTGTCGAGCCCAAAAAATGTTGTTTAGGGCTCAAAACAACCCTAGAAGTTTGGGACTCGAAAAACTGAAAAAAAATTGCCAAAATAAAAAAAATTGTTCTTTGAGCCAGTGGAATAGGGGGATTAGTCCACCCCCCTTAGAAATAAATGGTATCCATTGCGTTGAGCACCCCCATCAGATGTGGAAACTTATTTTGAACTTGGACCCGGGTGAGCCACTTTCTTTGGTGCAGTAGCTGCCCTGCTTTGAAAAACTGATAATGGTGGATCCTTTGTTGGTGAGTGCCTTTAATATGAGTGTCTCTGATTTGGTCAATGGCTTCATGTTCCATGCAATCAAGGTTGAGCTTCGTCAATGTCAACTGATTTGTGATCTCTGATGTGTCAAATAATGGTGGGAATTATGGTTGAAGGAGGTCCACATTGAATACTAAGTACAAAACAAGGAAGGGGGGAATACTTAGCTCAAAAGAATTGTGACCCAAAACCTTGGTGATAATGTAAGGTCCATATAAAAGAAGATAAAGCTTCTGATCGGGCCCTGTAAGACATTCTTTTTGTAAATGCAACTAGACCTTGTCTCCCACCTGAAACTTGTGTGGCACTAGGTGTTGATCATGGCACTGCTTATACTTAGCATTGGCTTTCTGCAAAATATCATGGAACTGTTGGCAGATGTGTTTAATCCATTCACTGAACTTGGTGTCTTTGTCAGCCTCAAACTGAACATGGGAAGGTTTTGTCGGTGTGGTCGCAAGGGCCAATGCGACATCAATGGGATCCAATGGTTGAAATCTCAGCCCCACCTGAAAGGGGTTGTGGCTGGTTGAGCTATGAAGAGCTCTGTTGTAGTTGTGATGAACATAGGGGAGACTCTCATCCCATGTGTGTGAATAATTGGAGTTGTACATACGCAAGATGTGCACAATCATCTGACTGACGACCTCTATATAGCCATTAGTTTGGGGGTAGAAGGCAATGGATTTGGTGATCTTGGTGTCCAATAATGACTAGAGGCTCGACCAAAATGTGTCGAGGAACTTGTTGTCTTGAACCGAGATGATATTCTATGGTATCCCAAAATGTACCCACACTCATTTGAAGAAGATCTTAGCAGTGGCCTCCATTGTGATACTCTTCTTGCAATCTGTCATAATGGCCATATTACAAAATCGATCAACAACAACAAAAACATAGTCAGTGCCTTACTTGGTTTAAGGAAGGCCAGACATGTTTCCACGACCTTCTGGGAGTAGGCAGAGGGGTGTACAAGCCTTGCTTCTTAGTGGCTAGTTTGGAAATGGTGCAAGCAGTGTAAGACCTGATATACTTGTTGACATTTTGTCGAATTTTTGGCCAATATAAATGCTTATGTAGTACTACCACGGTCTTTTCTATGCCAAAATTTCCTACCATCCGACTGTAGTGAGATTCCCCAATGAGCTTCGCACACTATCTTGAAGGAACATAGAGGTGGCCCAAATGCCATAACAACCCATTCTGAAGGTGAAAGTCAATGACAATCGCACCTGTGTCTGGCAGTTGGTAAGTGGTAGCAAAGTCAAGATTACTTTTGTAGAGTTGGGTCCACTTAGAGGCCTCATATCCATAAGAGTGGAACACCATTGTTAAATAGGCAGCTGGAGGTCGACTAAGGCATTCAGTGACATGAATGGTGCTCCCTATCTTATATTTGATGTTGAGATGTAACTATTGCAAGTATGTGGACCACTTCTAATGGCGGTCGTTATGTAATTTTCCTTGTGTCTATATGAACTGCAGAGGCTTGTGATCAATGTGGATGACTATCTTTTTCATGAGAATCTAATGCTTCCATTGGTCGCAGGCTTGTACAATGGGATACATTTCTTTGTCGCAGGGTATATTTGCAAGATAGAACAAAAATTTTAGAGAGGTAAATGTTATTAGGCATTATGTTAACTAAAGAGCACAAGTTTTTTTAGGCGTTGATAAAAACTAAACGATTTGAATGACCTTTATTCCACACTTTCAACTTCTACATAAACTGGAAAAACATAAACAATGGGTAACTGAGGTTAGTAATGTCATGCATACAATGACATACATATTATTAGTGTAAGACATACAATAAGATAAGTATTATTAAATATATACCCCACTTTTTGCATATTTTGATTTAATATTATTTTAAAGATTATTTTGTTTTATTATTAATATGTATAATTTTTTTTTATAGTTTTGAATTTAATTATGTATTTTTGGACAACCAAATTGATTTTGCATCAAGAGTAGCTACATGCTTGAGTATAGTATGAGAGAGATATTTTGAAGTTAACATTGTGTTTTTATTCTTTTGCAAGCATCTTCGTTCAAAAATCCACTAGAAAGTTAGAAAAGTAGTCGCAATAACATATTTCAATGGTTCATCACACATATTTTTAGATACTATGTTTTTTTTTTTTTTTAAGATGATAAATTTGTTTATGCATTCAAAAATATGATAGTAAAAAACTTAAAAAAATTCAAATAAGTTTTGATTCTTTAATATTAAAGATAAAAAATAAATCATATTATATATAATTATTGATATATTTAATATTTATATTAAATTAACATAATTTAATTTAAAAATTTAATATAATTTAAAAGTTACAAAATCAAATAAGAATAAAATGTATATATAAATTTTTATAGGAAACTTGAATTTGGGAGCGGCAATAATATATATTAAAAAAATATAAAAAAATATTTTAGATTACAATGATACTTTAGATTACAATGTATAGATATATTGATACATTTTAAATCTTATTTCAATAAAATTGAAGTTGAATCAACCACAATATTTCTCTTATTACAAGAATTACAATATTAAAATTACTAATTTAATTAGTGTTAATAATTATATGAATATATTTAACACAATAATGAAACTTTAATATCCACAAATATTCCATTAGAAAATGAGAAACAAAATTGAAAATACATATATACAATTTTAACATCTTTTTAGAATTAAAATTTACATATATAAACTTTAATCATCTTTGTAAATTTGAATCATTATTCTTTTTTTATTGAAAATAAATAAATAGTACTACTCTTCTAATATGAAAATACTATAATGATATGCTTGGTTGATAGCAAATGCTTGTCGTGGATGTCGTGGATAGGGTAGTGATTTTTTCAATTTTCATGTTTAGTTTGAGCTTGAAAGAAACATAAATGCATTAAAAGTTTTTCATATCCACAACTATAAAGTGAGTATTATTAAGTTTTTTTACTTTACTAATTTTTGAAATAATATTTATTTGTAGTTTAGTGTTAGTTTTATAGTGATATTTTGAATAAATATAATGAAAATATTTGTAAGAAATTACGTATTTGTAATAAATGAATAAATATATTTACATTTTAATTTAATATAATTCTAATTTAAAGCTCTTCTTTTAGGACACTGGTTCCCAAGCTCCCATTTCTTTGATGTTGAAGCTCCCAAGTTCTCAAAAGAGTTCTCAACCAATTGGGGACGTTCCCAACTAGTTTCCAAGCTCCCGAAACTTCAAAAACTTGAAAACTAAATGTTAAAAATATCGAGTATCAATTAAACTTAACTATGTATCAATAATAGCTATGAAAGCAATTTGTCTGTTCCTTTTTGTAGCTATGAAAGCAATGTGTCTGTTTCTTTTTTACGTGTGGGGATAGATGGTCATCCTATAGTTTTAGTAAAAACAATAATAATAATCTTAGACTATTAGTTCAGAGTTTCATGATGGTGGTAAGTTTAAAATTTTGAAAAAAAAAAAAATTTTTTACAAATAAATACATATATTTAAAGAAAAATATAGGATTTGAAAAATTCTTTCATATAGGATATGAAAAATTCTTTAACATTCTGTAAACTTTTCTGTAAACTTTTCAAGTCTTTTTGGTATCAGATTATTAGTGAAGACATTGTAGCTTCCTGAGAATACTTTTCAAGAGTAAGCTTTATTGCTTTGGTCCTTGCATTAGATGGATAAATTATAATTTCCATTAGACTAATACAATACTAGAATGAACAATCAAATGTTATTGCACTATATATTGTGATACTACCCAAAATAATCTACATAATTAGAGATACTATCATTTGGAAGAAGTAGATTATGTAAAATTAGAACAACCTTTAAGGGGGTTGTTATCTAGTGGTGAGCTTTCATCTTTTTTCCACGAAGGACATGTTCAAAACATGAGTGCTCACTCTAAACAATATGAAAATTGATGAATATATCATAGAGGCATGGTGGGTGATTGTCATAGTTATTTAGGGTAGTTAATAGCCAATAAACATCAAAGACAACTCACCAATTCCTCTAAGTGGTAGTGAGGCATTTGAGGAAACAAATGATGCACAACATGGGTTTCAGTATCGTGATGGATATTATCAATCAAGCCAAAGTCTCGTTTAATGGTACTAATCCCTCCTCTAAGATAACTCCATTCCTAAAGTGTAGTTGGAGCCTTAGTATTATTGAGCATTAAAAAATCTAACAACAAAATTACCAAGAAGCTATATGTAGAATGTGTACCTTGCCTCTCTACCATGGAACCTTCTTATCATAACCATGGTGATGAAGATATGTAACAATATCTAACCACGTGGAACCTTCTCTTCGTAAACATAATGATGAATATATGTCACAAGATCTAACCACATTACAAAAATTTGTAGTCCATGATACAATGTTAAGATAGATACATAAGTTTTTAAATTATCCAAAGTCGCTAGAGCATGCACTGTCAAAACCAATCAAATCCAATAGGGCTTGACACAAAAGAAGTAAAGAAAACCCAAAAATTCCTGCTAAAAATACCAAAAACATGGGAGTGACACAATTTATTGGAAGATGAAAGTGGAAAATCAACAACATGATTATCTATTAGCAAATAACATATAGCTTTATTATCCAAGTGGGACCTGCAAAAACTATAATTCTAGCTAGCCAATCCATCACTACACTCCATTATATTGTTGATATAAGGACATCCTTCTTCTCACTCGAAACAAATAAATCGTTGTCAACATGGAAGTGAGAAACTTTCTTTCTAGGAGTAATACTCCATTGAAAAACCATGTACTTAATCAAGAGTAGGTAATATATGTAAAGATGCTTCAATACCTTTAATAGTATAAATGTTAGCAAAAACCAAAAGAGAACACATATTGACTAGGTAGAAATGATATGCAAATAGGTTACATGGGATGCTAAACCATAAATTCCTAGTTGCTCCATCCAAACTATTATATATCTTCTCATAATTCTAAAAGTAGAAAAATTAAAATAGAGTAATTAGAACAAAGGTTACCTCCATTATGTAGTGTCCTTAATTCAAAACCCTTTTTAATTGTACATATAGGTTGGTGAGTTAATAGGTACCAAGTGTAAATGTAATGAACATTTAGGTTGGTGAGCCAAGGACACCTAGTTTTGGTGTTGCGTGCATCAGAGTAGCGCGCGAAGAAGTGTTAACAAAGACAAGGTGCACATAGTCTATGTGTTGCGCGCACCTGGGTAAGTTTGTACATGGAACCGTGTTGCATGCACTTGGGTTAATCAACTGTAATAACACACACACACACACACACACACACACACACACACACACACATGACTATTTATGATTTGAGGCCAGAGAGCGTGTGTGAATACGAGGCTGGTGAGCCTGGACGCAGTCACAAATAGTCCAAGTGCGCCTATCCATGTAAATATAATCATGAATATTAATATAATATTGCATCATTGCACACTGACTAACTCAGATGAAAAGAGATGGGGTGCCTATTCCACCGAAAAAGGGAAAAGGGAGTTAATTGTAAGTCTTGGGGAATATTTTATAATATATCTAGGAAAAGTATAGTGTTAGATATATATTATTTTATCTTAAGTTCCCAAGGGTAGGGAACGGGTCACTAAGTGGCTTAAAGCTACTTTTAAAAGGTGACAAGTGTCTAGTGAAAGGAATGCAATATATATTGTTGGCCTTAGTGTATTTTGCGGGAATTATTTCATTATTATGATTATTATTCATGTTGCAAGTTCTTGTGAGCGAAAGGGGGTCAGACTGTATGGAAAATTTGATTATTACCTTATCTTCTTAGAGAATCGTGTAGGGTGTAATTTCCCCAAGGTCGAGCCCAGTTGTAAATCTTGTTTACAAAATAAGTTGTAAAAATGTTTTATAGGCTGGTGAGCCAAGTTTATATACGCTGGTGGGCTTATGTGATTGTTAGGCAAGAGAGCCTAAGGGTTGAAGGCCAAGAGCCTGATTTTGTACATGTATCAATGCAGAACATTAATAAAATATAAACACCGCNATTATGATTATTATTCATGTTGCAAGTTCTTGTGAGCGAAAGGGGGTCAGACTGTATGGAAAATTTGATTATTACCTTATCTTCTTAGAGAATCGTGTAGGGTGTAATTTCCCCAAGGTCGAGCCCAGTTGTAAATCTTGTTTACAAAATAAGTTGTAAAAATGTTTTATAGGCTCATGAGCCAAGTTTATATACGCTGGTGGGCTTATGTGATTGTTAGGCAAGAGAGCCTAAGGGTTGAAGGCCAAGAGCCTGATTTTGTACATGTATCAATGCAGAACATTAATAAAATATAAACACCGCCGCGTGCAGACCGACCACGATGAATGAGTGATGGGGGACTAAGCTTCCACAGAGTGGGCAAGGGATTAGGGGCTGGAAGGTGGGAAGAGGGGTTAAGTGTTGAGCCTAGGGGGCTAAGCCTAGGGGCTTAAGTTCTTGGGAATAATATTTTAATATTATTCCAAAAGACATGTGAATAATATGTTTTATCCTAAGTTCTTTTTGGAAAGACAAGAAACTTCCAAATGGAAGGAACACATGCTGAAGGAACACATGCAGTTGCATGGGTGACAAGTGTCAACCCAGGCACATGCAAATAAAATGGCTAAGATGAGTCGTGTTGGGGGTTCCTCCCTGATTCTACCCGACCGTTTGAGTGTGAACCGGTCCAACCTCTACAGGAGACCTCGTGCATCTTCTGAACTGTACATCCCCTGAAGCAGAAGCCTGTGTTGATTTCGGGAAAAAGTCTGTGATTGTTCTAGAAAGATGGTACACCCCTTCTCTGTTATAAATCGTGTAGTTTGAATCGACCCTTGCGTGGACAACTCATCACGCAACCTTGAGAATCCAGAGTGTGAGTCTATCTCGTGTTGCTAGATTGAGAAAATGGAAGTGTCCCGTCCTTGCTAAGCCTAGTTATGTTGTTGCACCTGCCTGTAGCTACCCTGGGGTGTTTGTGTTTGGATTTCCGTTGATTGTGGGGGACGTGTAGTGTTTGAACCTGTGTGGCTTGTTGGCCAGTTTGTACAACACTCTCTCCAGGTGAGAGAGGTGGTTGAAGTTGGAAGAACCGATTGTTGGGCCTGTGAGCGACTCTCTTTAGGTGAGAGAGTGCGCAGAGGAAGGAGAGAACTCCTGGAAGGAACCCTGTAGCATCCATAGAGCTCAGAGACTTCCGGTCCGGTCTGTTGCTGAAACACAAGGCAAGGGAGGTTAGCAACCGAAGGAATGTATAGGTGATAGAGAAGGTGTGTACTCCTGGGGTGGAACAGGCATGTGGGGAAGGAGAGTTTGTGGGCAGTGAGTATGAGGGGTTCTTGGGAGAGAATTCCTTCCTTGTGGCTGTGTGTTTTCCTTGTAACCTCAGCCTAGCCTAGGATTCCTTGCCTTGGGGGTGGAGCTTAGTCCTAGGTCAAGGGTGACCCACTACTGAGCTTGATGAATAGTGTGGTCTAAGGCTTGGAGGTTCGTGGAAGGCCTGAACCTAGTTGGTGGAATTACTACCATTTCAAAGATAAGTACTAGATGATATTTTAATTACTTTTCTCCATGTCTGTGTATTATATTTATCATGTATTCTATTGTGCAAACAATTTAATGTTAAATCCATTGATTATTTATAATAGCATTAATTCTTATGGTTACTCTGAGCTTAAATGTGTTTCATTTGCTTAAATGCATGTCTTATATATATAGAATTAAGTATGAGATTATTATTCTGTGAAGTAGCACCTACCTGGCCTAGAGTGGGGGCGTTATAGTTTGGTATCAGAGCTAAGGTTTCGACACTGAGCCTAGATGGGCCAGTTGAGTGGTCTTTGGACCGAGGGTTCGAGGAGAAATTGTGTCTGGAGGACCAATTTTGGACCTTTGAATTCTCCTGAGTGTCAAGGAGTTACTTGACCGTGTTACTAGCTTAGGAGGTGTAGCGGTGTTATGAAACCGCAGTCGGGGTGGCATATGGCCACAGGGAGAGAGAACTCCACACCAGAAGTGTTGGAGCTGTAGGATCTGTCGGGGAAAAGGAGAACCCTCGTGACCGTCAGATCTGGAAAACATGCGCAGGGTTTAAAAACCCTTTTGAGTTGCACAGGAACGTGGAAATCACGATACGCAAAATCCTGAATTCGTCGGGACCATCCATCGGGGGAACACATGGCTGCCAAACGTCATTTCGGCACCCAAGAAACCAAAGGGGAAGAACCTTGTTTTCGCAAGTCGCGAAATAGCGAAACTCAAAATTCTGAAACGAGCTACACCGTAGATCATAAGAGAGGAGCTTGACCATTTGATCAAGTGGAAGAGTAGACAGTAATTTCAAAATTTCGGCAAACGGAAGTTCGATATGTGTGGATGCACAAACTCCCGATGCCCGAAACCCTGAAATGCCGAAAAGATCTGCGCAGTAGATCTGAGAGAAGTCTAACTATTGGATTGCCTTGGAATGGACGTGGACACATGGGTGTGTACCACGTGCCAGTGAGTCGAGAAGATAAGCGAGAATGGTGGGACTTAATGATGTCACTGAAGGTGACGTGGACCCTCCTGAACGTACCATGTGCCACCGTGGTTAGGGGGCGACAATTGTGTTGTGGGCTCGGAGAGTAAAGTAAATCAGAATTTCAGAATTCAAGAGTTGGAGTGACATGGGGTTGGGAGTCACTGCATTGTGAAATCCCAGGTACCGAAGACCCAAAAACCCGAAGTGTCGAGTTCCGAAATCCCTACCGGGGCTGGTGACAACTGTGTTGTGGGCCCAAGGGAAGAGAGGTTGGAAGTTCGGAAGTTGGGAGTTGAAGAGGGAAGTGAGTGCGAGAATCTCTGCAGACCAAAATCCCGAAACCCGAAAGCGAGTATGAGAGTCTTGTGGACCGAGACCCCGAAACCAGAAGTCTCGAAAATTTGCAGAGCCAAGCAAGGCTCAGAAAACTTAGTGAATTTGAAACGTTTTCTTATTCACGTTGGTTAATGAATGTTGTAGTTTTTATTAATGGATAAGGCCTGACAAACTCCAGTTGACTACACGTTGTGTGTGCAGAGTTCAATGGGTGTCAGAACAACCGAGTATACAAATGGAAGAGGTACAGTTTGCCTCCGAAACAGAGGATGAAAGGGTAGGAAGGGATGTCAACTTGGGAATCAAAGGATCAAACTCTACTGGGCACAGAAAAGAGATGGATAAGGAAGGACATATGATGAAACTCATTGAAAGATTGCAAAAGGATGCCCAGGCTCGCCGAGATGATAGCTGAAAGCTCATGAAAGTCAGGGATAGGCAGGGTGAATTCAACTTAAAAATAATGAAGAGCCTGGAAAGAATAGAAAGGAAATTGGAGAAGGGGAGTGACGCAAGCAAGACAGAGAGTCGCAGGACCCCTGAGAAGAAAAGAAGATCAAGAAGTGTCAGGAACCCTGAGAGGAGAAGAAGATCGAGGAGTTGTAACAGACATCATCGTCGCTCCCCAAAGCATTCCAGTAGGGAGGCACGCAGTAGTTCAAGCCCGTCCCCTACCAGAAAACACCGAAGATCTGGAGTGGATGAATTGAAAGGAGAGATGAATAAGATCAAGCCTCCAATGTTCGATGGAGAATGTAAAAAGGAGGAAGATGTCGAAACCTAGTTGCTTGGCATGAGGAAATATTTCCAACTGCAGAATTATTCTGCTCATGCAGAAGGAAGAGTTGCGATGTATCAATTGAAAGGAAAGGCATCCATGTGGTGGGATCAGTTTTTGTAGGTGCAACACATCAGAGAGAAAGATATCACTTAGAAGGAGTTCAAGAGGTATTTCGAGAAGAAATACCTGACTAAAAGATACTATGACAGAAAGATGAAGGAGCTCTTTGAACTCAAGATAGGCAACATGACCATTGATGAATACGAATGAAGGTTTTTGGAAGTACTGAAGTATGTTCCATTCATCAAAGATGAGGCTATCAAGATTCAGAGATATCTGAGTGCACTGCCACCTTCCATTAGTGACAAGATCCAGTATGATGATCCCAAGACTATGGAAGAAACAATAAGAAGGGAAAAATGCTTGTATGAACAACAAAGAGAAAGGCCTACTTTTCGGAAGGCTTGGGATGATCAAAAGAAGTTCAGGAAAGAGCAGACGCTGAAGGGAAACAAGCCTCCTTTTTTTAGAAACAGACCTTAGGGACAACCATCCTTTAGAGAGCCCAGAAAGGCTGAAGTGGGTGAGAAAATGCCAAGACCACCACAAAGACTGCCCACACAGAAAAGATAAAGCGAGAACTTTCCACAATGTTCAACAAGCTGAAACAGTGGAGGATATGGGTCGTAGAATGCCAAGGATCTACGCAGCCCTGGACAACAAGCAAGCTGAATTTCAATCGCACATGATTGAAGTGGAAGGTATGATTAACAACCGACCATTCATTATTTTAATCGATTCAGGGGCTAGCTATAGTTATGTAGATCCTAGGGTGGTGGAAAGTTTGCATTTATCAAGAACCAAACATGAAAAGTCTTGGTTAGTACAGTTGGCTACAAGAACCAAGAGGAAAGTCTCTGAGTTGGTGAAGTCCTATCCTATGGACATGAAGGGAATGAGCACGAAGGCTGAATTGAATATTTTTCCTTTAGTCTCTTATGACTGTTTAAGTGGAATGGTCTGGTTGGACCAACACGATGCCCTCCTGGAATTTCGTAACAAGAGGTTTACATGCCTGGATGAGGAGGAAAATTGGAAAACAGTCCAAGGGATTCTTAGAGCTGTGGCTGTTAGAGAAATCTCAGCCATGCAGCTGAAGAAGTGCTACAGAAAAGGTTGTCAATTATTTGTAGCCCATGTGGAGGAAGCATCCATAGATGAATTCTCAAGGATTGGAGACCATGAGGTACTCACAGAGTTCAAGGACGTATTCTAGGAGGTACCTGGACTATCTCCGAAGAGAGACATCGAATTTTCTATAAATTTGATGCCTGGAGTAGCCTTAGTGTCGAAAGCTCCCTATAGAATGAGTACGCCAGAGATGAAAGAGTTGCAATTGCAACTTGAAGAGATTCTAAAGAAGGGGTACATTTTCCCCAGCGTGTCACCTTGGGGTGCCCCGGTCCTATTCGTGAAGAAGGATGGGACGTTGAGGTTGTGCATTGATTTCCGGTAGTTGAACAAGGTAACTGTCAAGAACAAGTATCCTCTACCGAGGATTGAATATCTTTTCGATCAGTTGAAGGGTGCAAAAATATTTTCGAAGATACATCTCAGATTAGGATATCACCAGGTAAGAATAAAGGATGAGGACATCAGCAAGACCACCTTTAGAACAAGGTACGGTCATTACGAGTTCACAGTGGTGCCGTTTGGACTGTCAAACACACCTATTGTTTTTATGTCCTTGATGAATGGTGTATTCAGGGACTATTTAGAAAAGTTTGTCATAGTCTTCCTGGATGACATCTTGGTGTATTCCAAGTCAGAGGAAGAGCATGAAAAACACCTGAGACTGGTTTTGCAAGTGTTGAGAGGACACCAACTGTATGCCAAATTGAGCAAATGCTCATTTTACCAAAGGCAGATCCATTACTTGGGGCACATTATTTCAGAGGAAGGGATCACCGTGGATCCTGAGAAGGTTGAGGCCATCCGAGAATGGTCATTACCAAGGAATGTGGAGGAAGTTAGATCCTTTATGGGTCTAGTGGGCTATTACATAAGATTTATTGCAGGGTTCTCAAAGATAGCTAATCCTATCACTTCCTTGCAAAGGAAGGAGAAAAAGTTTCAATGGACTGAAGAGTGTGAGAACAGTTTCCAGCAATTGAAGAAATTGTTAACCAATGCTCCAATCTTGAGGATTGGAGATCCAAATGTGGATTTTGTGGTGTGCATAGATGCGTGTAAGGAAGGGTTTGGAGGAGTTCTCAGCCAAGATGGATTTGTAATCTGTTATGAATCCAGGAAGCTGAAAGAGCATGAAAAGAATTATGCCACTCACGATTTGGAGCTGGCAGCAATCGTCCACGCTCTGAGGAAATGGAGACATTACCTCATGGGAAGGAGATTCGAATTGAGAATAGACCACAATGGTCTAAAATATTTGTTTGATCAGATGAATTTAAACGCTAGACAAAGTAGGTGGCTAGATTTTCTGTGCAAATATGACTTTGATATCAAGCATATCAAGGGAAAGGAAAACAAGGTGGCTGATGCACTCAATAGAAAAGGGCATGAATTACATGCTACAACCATTAGCATGTACATGACTGATATTAAAGATAGAATTTTGGAAGTTGCAAATGCATATTTGCAGTAAAAAGACTTGGTAGCAAAGCTACAGTAGAGCGAGAGACCACAGAAAGAGGGAAATTACATCTTGGGAGCTGATGGAATACTTCTGTATAAAAACAAAGTGTATATACCTAGGAATTGAAACTTGCAATTATAAAAGAAATGCATAACGTGACTTATGTTGGACACCCTGGATATCAGAAGACAGTGGCAGCAATCAAAAGCCATTACTTTTGGTTGGGTTTGAAGAGGGAGATCGCTGAATACATAGACAAATATATGGAATGCCAGAAAGTTAAGGCTAAGCATAGGCACCCATCAGGGTTTCTGCAACCCTTACCCATTCCGAAATGGAAGTGGGAAGTGGTGACCATGGATTTTATTACAGGATTGACCAGAACGAGCAAGCAACACGATTCGATCATGGTTGTGGTGGACAAGCTTACAAAAGTTTCCCATTTTATTCCACTGAAAACCACTCACAAGGCAACAAATGTTGTTGACATCTTCTTAAAAGAAGTAGCAGGCTTGCACGAAATTCCTAAAACGGTTGTGTCTGATAGGGACCCGAAATTCACCTCGAATTATGAAAATTGTTCAAAGGATTTAGAACGAATTTGAATTTTAGTACAATGTATCATCCCG
>SNQJ01S0064729.1:0-14190 GCA_010110895.2 Picea sitchensis
ACTTCCTAAAACAAAATGTGAAAGAAACAATCTTAAGTTGGATATAACATTAATCCTCTAAAATTAAATGTTTGGCTCATCCTTGTGAAAATACTACTTTAAAACATAAGGAAATCTCTTAGATAAATGACATACGCCTCAATATGACACCAATTAATACAAGAAAGTCTCTGATTGGTTTAAGTAAAATGATGGACGTAATTTAAAAGATCTTATTCTGCTAGAAAAATTGCTTGATAGATGTTCAAGTTAATACTTGGGCTTACAGATTAAAAATGCATCAGTTTTCACATACACTAATAAAAGTGATGGCAAACCGATTACTAATAATCCCAGGCAAGAACTAATAATATAGTGATTGAAGCACTACTAAGATGGAAATTTTTGAAGGGGGTGATACTTCTCATCTTCATGAATCTTATCATCAATATTATGGGTAATGGAAGAGTTGGGATGGTTAATTTTGATCATGAATTGGGGGGTCAGTTGATATGGTCAACCTTGATTCCTTTATTTATGCTTAGTTTGATATTTTCTTTTTGAGGGGTTTTATCTACCCAACATTGTATAATCCTGAGCATTTGGTATCCTCATTTATACACCTTTATATTTAATTTATTAAGTATTTGTGACTTAGTTTCCTTTTTTAGAAATAATCTCCTTGGGAACTCCCTTAGTTGGATATTCTTCATCGAAAATTGGTTCTATTGGTTCCATTTTAGAATTTGGTTCTTTTGGTTCCTCTTTGAAATTTTCTTCATCTAGGATTGCTTCAACTAATTCTTTTATTTATTTTTGTTTCTTTTATGTGTTAGCAACTATTTTCTTAGTTTCAGAGGTTATTTTCACCTTTATTGTTTGATTCAACTATCACTTTCTTCTTACCTTCTTCAACCTTTTCTTTACGTCCATTTTCATCTTCTATTATATGGATAATTCCTGTTATCTCTTAAGGCCCATGGAAAAATTGTAACTATTGCAATCCCCTTACATAAAAAACCCAGGACTATGAATCAAAAAATCCTTTAAGAAATTATCGTCTCCCATTTATTTCTTTCCCTATTTTCTATTGTAAAAAAGAACTATGTAGCCATCACTGTTGATTCATTCATTTTCTTGGATTTGACCTCTATAGATAATACACAACTGTAATGAGTAATAAGTGAAATTACATCTAAGGATCATGTATGAATTCAGAAATATGCCCATGATTATTTTTTGAGACTATCTAGACCCCTCGGTCTAGACCTAGTCCTACTTTTGATAATATATCCATCATCATGTTCTTGTCCCTATAGATAGGTCAAAATAGATATGATAGAAAAATGATTATAGAGACTTTACAGAGAGAAACAAAGTATGAAGAGTAAAATTTCTCAAGACCTAGTGCTATCACATGCACTGAATTACGGGGAGCAAGTCCCCAAATATTTGAATGTGTGATACTCCATATTCCTGGGCCAACATCAAAACCAATTCAAGTGCCCAAAACTCACAATAATTGTTTATTTATTGATTGAATCTATATTTGAAGGATATGTCATGGTTCATAAAGCGATGAAGTATCCCTCTTGCTCCATCCTTGGGAGGGGTCCCCTGAGAAGCACCATCAAAGTAATCCCATGGAACATCCATATTAAATTCTTATTCTACATGTTGTTGAATAGTTTTTTCTTATTGGGGGAATTCATATATGATTCTTAGATCTTGAAAAACACATTTTATAGTTAAAGTTTATGTATCCTTAATCAATTTCAAATTTCTGGCTAGCCATATTCCCTAAGCAATATTTAATGGCTGCTATTTTTAACTTCTAGTTTCCTTATTTGTGCACTAATTCCTGAACACCTCCTCAATGTCATTTCCTACCCAAACATTTTTTAAACTAATCATTCCTTCCACTTCATTCCAAAATTTCTTTGTATATGGGAAATACATGATAATGTGAGAGTTCGTTTCTTCTGCTTTTTGATATATACAATCCCATCTAGGTTCCACAAAGTTTCTCTTTTGCAATAGGTCCCAAGTGGGAACTTTGTTGTTTAATATTAGTCACATGAATATTTTAGATTTTGAAGGACACTTGAGTTTCCAAACAAATTTCCACCACCAAACCTAGAGATCCTCTCTTTGTTCAACAACTAGAGCTTTATATCATATTTTTGGAACACAATGCCTAGTTGGATTTTATGACCAAACAATTTGATCTTCATCATCTCTTATCCTAAAAAATCTATCTTTTAGATTATTTTTGAACCTATAACAAATAAACACATCCACTTGCCTTAGTCCATTCTCCCTCCATGATAATGAGTGTTGCTAGCAAGTAGATGACCTATCCCAATTTACAATCCACCTTAGTGTGTAAAAACTTCCGCCTCTTAACTGATGAACCATTTGTGGAGGTAACCTGTGAACATCCATGCTTCCAATCCAAGGATCTAGACTAATTTGTACTCTATCTCATTTTCCCACTTGACATACTGACCAATCTCCAACCAATGGAAAGGTTGAGTTGACCACTTTCTATATTGTCAAGGCATTTTGGATTCTCCTAACACGATTTCTTACCCATTCCTCCACTAAATATAGAGATATGTACTTGGCCATTGTAAATTGTAAACACAACCTAGGTCCTTGTATTAATATCTATACATTCTTAGTAGCTAATGCCTTAGAAAATAAAAAAATATTATTTAGTCCCTATCCTCCATGAACCTTTTGTAATGCTAGTTTTTTCCAAGATACTAGGAAAAAACCTTTTCCCCATGATCCCCTGACCAAATGAGCATGTAGCATAAATGCCTAATTCTTTCCAGGATTCCTTTTGGAACCCATGCTAGCAACATCTAGTAGACTAGAATTTCTTACATGACTACTTTAACTAGAACCAGGTGACCCCCTCTAAATAACCATCGATTACACCACGTGTTCATTTTTTTCTCCACCTTTGCTATTAGCCATTGCGAGTCATATTTTTTGTACATATTTGGATTTAGTTGAAATCCCATGTATTTCTTCCCTACATAAATATTATCCAAATCGTAAGGAAATAAATTTCGAGTGATGTAGATTTTTTCTGGCTCTGGGATACCCCAAAGGGATATTGTTTGTTTAACTAAATTTATTTTCATTCTAGTAGACATGTAGAATAGTTCTATAATTTATTTAAGCTTCTCAATCACCCTCCTTGAACCTTCACATAATATTAGGATATCATCAATAAACAATAGGTGTGTGACATAACAAGAATTTCCAATATTTTCCCCTTTGAAACTACCATTTATGATGGCCTCTTTTAGCAAACTACTTAAACCTTCAACACCTAACAAGAAGGGAAGAGGGGACAATGGGTTCCCTTGTCTTACGCCTCTTTCTATATTGAATAAAGGGGAGGATGCCCCAATTGATAAAAATATCAAATTATACATATGTAATGAAAATCATCACCCAAACAACGAATTGATGACAAGATCCCTTGTGGATACAAATTAATATTATATAAAGCTATATTACATGATCATATGCTTTGGATAAATCCACTTTAAACACCATCAATCTTAGATCATTGACCTTGATAGAATGGAGTCCTTCTTAAGCAACCCCCAATGCCTCATGAATTTTCCTCCCCTCCAAAAAAACCAAAATTTTCATCTGAAATATGTCTTGACAAAATCCTTTTTTATCCTTCTTGTAATAACCGTTGATACGATTTTATAAATGTAGTTGCATAATGAGATTGGCCTGGAATTTTTGAAGGATGTCGGATTATCAGTCTTGAGGATCAATGCTATGAAGTTTGTGTTAAAATCACTAATGGTTTTCCTTGTAGTTTTAGATGATTCAAGCACCCTCCTTGAGTCCTTCTTAAGCAACCCCCAATGCCTCATGAATTTTCCTTGCCTCCAAAAGAACCAAATTGTTCATCTGAAATATGTCTTGAAAAAATCCTTTTTTATCCTTCTTGTAATAACCTTTGATATGATTTTATAAATGAAGTTGCATAATGAGATTGGACTGAAATTTTTGAAAGATGTTGGATTATCAGTCTTGGGGATCAATGCTATGAAGTTTGTGTTGAAAGAACTAATTGTTTTCCTTGTAGTTTTAGATGACTCAAGCAACCTCCTTAAATCCTCTTCTATAAACACATAACACCCCAAGAAAATTTTTACAGGTAGCCCATCTAGCCTTGGGATTTTATCCTTTTGAAAAATATGAAGTGTCATTTGAATCTCCTCTTTTCCCAATTCTACCATCAATGTCAGATTGTCATATGGATTGATGAAACTTGGTGTAACTTACACGACAACCTCTGTCCCCTATTGAGGATACATGGTACTTCTCCAGACCACTAATTTCCTTCATGTTCTTTCTTTGATGCCACTTTGTAATGTATCCAACAACCTTTGGCCCCTATTGAGGCTATGGGGTACTTCTTCTAACCACTGATTTCCTTCATCTTCTTGATTTGATACCATTTTGTAATATACCTAGCCTTATAGCTAGGATGAAATCCACATTTTTATAGCTATGATACTGTAATTTCCTCATAGTCTTGTTATGAATTGATTAATGCATGGAAAACATGATAGTGCAGTCTCATGTAAACACAATTAAATTATTCATAATTATAAATGAAAAATTATACATGTAAATATAACATATTTCAATTAATGATGTTAACATCATTAAATTCAACTTAATCATGAATAAACCATAACACTTATCTTTCTGGGAATTAAACACAAATTGGTTGTAGACAAAGGACGATCCAACCAACCATATGCTATATGTTTCTCATAATATCTCTGCAATAGGGCCACCCCTGAGCTAAGACTATGAGTCCACAAGGATGAAATCACCTATGGTTGGCTCCAATCCTCTCACATAGCCCAATTTCCTAGAGTCTCACAATCCGTTAACTCCAACAGCTATCCCAACCCATAATCTCTCTTTCCCCATTAACTTGTACAACACAAGGAATGGGATCCCCTTCTCTTCCTCATAGCACCTTGGGCTATCCTACTTCCCTCTAGGGATCCAACATATATCAACTGGGAAAACGCTCCATCGAGGAATCTAGGGATTCTCAGTTGTAATGGAGTTTACTAAAGGACAATAATTTCCCTTAAACATGGTTATAATCTCTAAAATTTTCGCAACAAACATTTCCATAATTCTATTATAGTCATAATATAATAGAATAGGCTCTGAGAAAAACTCCCCATAGAATGGACATGAAAAATTCCTTGCATGCCCAAAATTCATGGAATATATTTGCATGATTATGATGAACCATGTGTGTTCAAAGGAAGCTCACATATCTCTCTTGGAAAACTAATCCCAAGGTCCAAGGACTTAGGAAAACATAAGTCCAAGGGTTAATACAGTAAAGGTTTAAGAACTTAGGTTCACAATAAAATAATATTATCTTACTTTGGCCCCCTTGAGTCCCCTAAGCCCCCTTTCTTTCCTCTCTTATGGAATCACTCCCCCCATGTTTGTTTCCTTCTTTATCTATAGCCTGTGATGTTTTTTTGTTATTATCAATGTATCATTTACATATTACATCATTTGGAACTAAGCCACTCATCATGTATACATATACATACTAGTTTGGGGATCAAAATTGGGGGTGTTACAATCCCCTCCCCCTAGATTTTGCACCATCCTCGGTGCACATCACCATTAATACAATAGTTTTTACATCAAAATTTCAAAACATATGTGGGTATGCCTCCCACGTTGCTTCCCCCAGCTCCCATGTCACTAATTCAAGGTTGTAGTGGGTCCATTGGACCTTTACTTTCCATCATGACTCTATTCTAGAGAACTGTGACCTTCCTATCTAGTATACACACTAGCTACATTTGAAAGTCTCCTTTTGGCTCCATGTCATGCCCCTTATTACTATTATTTAAATAAATAAATAATAATAATAAGGAAGTAAAATAATTAACATAAATGGATCATCCCTATATAATAATAATAATAATAAAAATAATAATTAATGTAAATGGATCATCCCCATATTATTATTATTTATTTAATAATAATATGGGGATGATCCCTTTTTGCTAAGTATTATACTTCCTTATTAGTATTATTATTATTTATTATTTAAATAATAATAATATGGGGCATGACACTCCACCTAAATCAAAGTCTAGTCAATGACATGGTTAGGGTCATGCACATAGTTTTTTTAATAATGACGCATGAAACACATTATGAATTTTTATGATAGCAAGAAATGCAAGCGTGCATGCAACTGGTCCTATTCTATACAATATTTTAAATGGACCATAGTATCTAACTGCTAACCTAGAGCAACTTACCAACTTTAGAGAACTCTTCTTTGGCTTCAGTTTCAAAAATACATGCTCTCCAAATTTAAATCCCCTTGGTATCTTGTCTTTATTTGCATAACTCTTTTGCATGTCCCATCCTGCCTTCAAATTATTCTTAATATTAACCATTTTTTCTTCCTAATTTCTCATAGCCAAGTACTACTCTGTCTACTGGATTATCCCAACTAATTGGAGTATTGCATCTTCTTCCATATAAAGTTTCAAATGGACTCCTTTTTAATGAAGCATAATAATCATTGCTATAGGAAAATTCAACCAAATTCAAGTAATCCTCCCACTTGTATGTCTTATCCATCACACAAATTCTTAACATGTCCTCAATCACTTGATTAACTCTATCTGTTTACCCATCTATTTGTGGATAATAGGATGCACTAAAATTGAGGTTTGTACCAAAACCCTTGAACAATCCTTTCCAAAAGTTTGAATTTAACTCTGGATCTCTATTTGAAACAATTTCCTTAGGTACTCCATGCAACCTGGCAATCTCTTTCATATAAATTAATGTAATATTAGTTGCCCTATGACTCAGTTTAATTGGAATACAATAAAATAAATTTTGTTAATTTATCCACCACTGCAATTATTGAATCATGCTTCCTTATTGTCTTGGGCACCTCAGTGATAAAATTGATTCTCATTTCTACTATGGAATTGACAACAGTTACATGAAACTTGTTGGATGTATGTGCTCATATTTTACTCTTTAAGATTCCATGCACCTAGCTATATAATCTGCAACATATTTTTTCATACCTTGCCAAAAATATTGGCTTCTTACTACTACAATTGTCTTCTAGTATCCAAGATGTCCAACATATGGAACATTGTGCCTTTCTTTTAGTACAAGATTCCTTAATTCATTAGAATTAGAAACATACACTCTAATTTTATGCATAAGAATGACATCTTCTTTTATCTTATATTCTCCATATTTTTTCTATACATTTTTCTACTGTAATCCTTCCTTTATATGTAGGTAATGTTCATATGAAATAAAAACTTCCAAAATTCTGTTTTTCAAATCTGATTTGCACATGATGATGGCTATAACATGCATTGCATGTATCCTTCAATTGAGTGCATCAACAACCTTGTTCTCTTTTCCTCTTATATGTTTAATATCAATGTCACATTCATTGAGAAATTCCAACCATCTGGTTTTCCTGACATTTAAATTTTGTTACTCAAATAAATATTCTAGACCATTGTGGTCTGTCTTTAACTCAAATTTATTTACCATTAAGTAATGTCTCCACATTTTCAATGCTTGAACTATGATAGCTAGCTCTAAGTCACGTGTGGCATACTTTTTCTCATGCTATTTAAGCTTCCTAGACTCATAACAAATCCTAAGTCCATTCTGAGTAAGAAATCCACCAAGTCCCTCTTTGCAAGCATCTACAAATACTACAAAACTTTCATTTGGATTAACAATATTGAGAATGGGTGTACTAGTAAGAAATTCCTTAAATAGCTAGAAACTTTCTTCACACTTGGGTGCCCATTTAAATTTGATTCCACTCTTTTGTAACGAAATAATGGGATGAGAAATCTTGGAGAATCCCTCTATAAATTTCCCGTAGTATCCAAAAATCCCCATGAATGACCTTAACTTAGTTATGTTCTGAGACGTTGGCCATCCTATAATATCTTCAATCTTCTTTAGGTCCACTGCCATTCCTTCTTTTGAAATTATGTGTCCCAAGTAATAGATCTGCTTCTAATAAAAAAAGCACTTGCTTAACTTAGCCGACAACTGGTGCTCTATTAATACTTGTTGTATCAAGATTAAGTTCTCTTCATGCTCCTCCTTTGAATTTGAATAAATAACAATGGCATCTAAGAATACAATGAAAAAATTATCCAAGTAATTTCTAAATACTCCATTCATTAAGCACATGAAGGTAGATGGTGCATTTGTTAGTCCAAATGGCACCACTACAAATTCATAGTGTCCATACTTGGTTATGAAATCTATCTTGTTGATGTATTCATCCTTTATCTTCACATGATGGTAACCTAACCTCAAGTCTATATTTGAAGATATATTTTCTTCTCTTAGATGATCAAACAAATCATCAATTCTGGGTAGATGATATTTGTTCCTCACAATGAATTTTTTTAGCTTTCTAAAATCAGTGCACAACCTTACAGTTCCATCTTTATTCTTTACAAAGAGTGCTAGTTCTCCCCAAGGTGAGACACTTGGGTGTATGCACCCCTTCTTTAACAGTTCTTCCAATTTCATTTGTAGCTCCTTCAATTCTGGTGTACTCATTTTGTATGGAGTATTAGATACTGGTGCAACTCTATGCATTAGATCAATATAGAAATATATATCTCCTTTTGGTGGAAAACCTGGTATTTCCTCAAATCCATATTCAAACTACTGCAACATTGGAAAGTACTCAAGACTTGGGGTTTTTTCACTTGGATATCTCTTCGACATGAGCTACATAGAATTATCATCCCTTCATGAAGCATCTCTTTAGTTGTAAGGATGAAATCTCCTTGATATAAATATGTCTTGGAATTCCTTTCACCATCCTCTGCTTTTCTCCTTCATTAATATAAGTAAAAGTATTGTTATGCCAATCTAAAATAATATGATGCACATCCAACCAATCCATTCCAATGAGAACATCATATGGGCCAAGAGGTATTATAATCAAGTTTGCAATGATGTTGACACCATTCACATCTAATGGAAAACCTTTTACAATCTCATTAATTTTCCTTTTAGTCCCAATTGTTAGTTGAACCAATCACGATTTCTCATGTTTACTTCTTTTCAATTGAATTTGTTCAACCAAATTAGGATCAATGTAACTATGAATTTCTCTCAAATCAATTAAAATGGCAATATGATGATTTGCAATCTTACCTTCAACCTCAATCATGTTTGACATATGGTTTCCTAGTCGATTTTCCATGACTGCATATATTCTTGGTATGTTCCTACCCACATATTCCATTATGGTTTCCTCCTGTATGTTGTGCACTGATCCTGGTGGATATTGGTGGCCACCCACTTGTTCCAAATTCCAGCTGGCTCATCTTGACAATTTTTAGTTCAACATGTTTCTCTGTAATGGGGACATTTCTTTGTAATTGTGGGTTCTGCACTTTCTGGGTTGTCCTGAATCCCTACACAACATCCGAGTGGATAATGGTGGCTGCCCACATATTCCAACTGGCTTATTTATGAAGTTTTCATGTCAGTACATATTTCTGTACTTCCAGGGCCGTTTTGGGGCCCTAAACAATGTTTTCTTGTCTTTCCACAGTCAAACTGTAGACAAAGTCAAATTTTGACAACATAATGCGTGGTTCTCGAAAAAATATTTCAAATGGGCTATCACACTCCTAAAACAAAGATTGTATGCAAAAGTTATGACCCCGGGAAGTTGATGTACTAACCTACCCCAATGGGGCCCACATGACTTTTGGCGCTTCATCTCCTATGGTTAGGTTTTTGGATGTCTAGGGTTTTGACATTCATGTTTATTATAAAAATTCATTGAGAGCCTCATTGTACTCATCTTCTGGCGATTGAGCATAGTCGTCACATATCTTCTCAGAGATAAGCTACCACCATTATATCGAGTCTTTCACTCTGTATTTTTACAATCTCTGTACATTTATTTCATTAATAGAAATACTGTATTACTGTATTTATTTATTTCTGGTAATATTTATGTGCACTTCATTGTAATATCTCTACTTTCATTTCATTCTAAAAATAATATGGATCAGTGGTATCAGAGCAGGCTTCTCTTGATCATTTTTCATTGCATGTTCCCAACAAGGTCTGAGTATAACAAGTTGGGTCTCGAGCTTGTCTCTCTTGAGGACAATCTCTCTCACATGCCCAAGAAACCCTCCATGGTGGAAGAAAAGAAAAACGATGGAGCAAAATATTCTATTAACATGTTGCTTGAGCAAGCTCTCATGCGACAGAGGGATGAAATGATGGGGATTTTTTCCCCACATCCTTCAACGCATGACGATAGAAACAAACACATCTTCATCAAGCAACCACTTTGGAGGAACCTATCCCTTTAAGGTACAAGTTAATTTTGATATTCCTATATTTGAAGGTTAGATAGATGCGGATGCCTTAGAAAAATGGTTAAATCTGCTAGAAGGTTTTTTCTCTGTTCACAATTTTTTCGATAGGGAAAAGATCACCTTCGCACTCCTCAAAGGTCTCCCCCATGTCAAACATTGGTGGGAAACTTACTAGGAGCAGTTTTTCACAGAGGAATCTGGAATATATGGGGCCAAGCCCACTTGGGATTTTTTTGTGGATGCGGTCAATGAGCAATATTACCCTGTAAATAACTATGAATACCACTATATGAGATGGACAACAATACGACAAGAGAGGAGCCAAAAAATTTCAGAGTTCACAAATACTTTCCATACCTTGTGCACCAAGCTGGGTATCAAAGACTCTGAGTAACATCTAGTTCTGAAATACCGTGGGGATTTTGTTGGCAGCAATAATATAATTGTTATTTTTTTTTTATATCAACTAAATGATCTATATAGCTGCCTAACTAGGGTCATGAAATTTTATTACTCTTCATGAGCAGTTTCTGAAACGACAGTTGTAAATTGTCTCTTCTCCCTATTTTCTATTCAAGCTTTGTTTTCATGACTGAAAGCAAGAAAACTTGCGACTGTGATTACCATTATGTTTTAAAATTTCATTAAAGGCAAATTGTTCATATAGTTTATTATGGAATTTTGATTCCTTTCTATGAAGATGTTACTCTCTTTGTTTTGATCCTTTCAATTCCAAGCATGCTTAAGAGGTTGATGATTTTATGAACAAAGGACCCCCACGATTTGATTTTTTGCATGGTTTTGGTTTGATTCTTGGCTACGATTCTTTTACAAAACTTTGATTTTTTGATTTTTGACTTACCCAAACTTGGTGATCAAACCCATGATGCATGAACTTATTTTCGTTTTAATGCTTTGGTCCTAGCTCGTACTGAATGAAAAGGTGGCATACAATTTGCAGACTGCCATAATTTCCGAGGATCACCTTGGGCTTCACAAACTTTCTTCGCATGTATTTCAATTAAACGTCCATCCCATTGTATGAGTCTTTACATCGTTCATTATTGGGCTCGGGGTTATGGCTCTGATTTGTTTTCACAAACCCTCCCTATATGTTGTGTTTGTTTGATTACCCTCCCGTCTAGTATGGTTCTTGTCGTGAGAATTGAACCAAACGGTATCCAAACCCTACTCTTATACGACGATGCCAGAGGAGATTTGGAGAGAAGTGGCTGGCTCGTTTTCATTAGGAAGTTTCAGGGTTTCAATTTACAGGTTGCCCAAGAATTCGCTTTCTCCTTTGATGGTTGTAGAGAAAAAGTTGGTGATGTGCAACTGGAAATTACCGAAGAGTTTCTGATTCAAGCCACAGGGTTACCAACAAGCGGTCAAAGATGGTTTAAAAATGCAAAAGTGGAAGAAGTTCCTTGGACCCTGCAGTTTACATCTCGAAAAATAACAAGCCGTGATAAATGTATGCCCATTTCATTCCTAAAAGCTCGGGGGCACGATTTGCTCGCTGTGGTAAAGCAATTTGTTACCTATGAGGGACATTTCAGGCTTGTATTTTTGTACCATTTGTGTCTGCTTATGAGTTTTATGGGTTTCCCTTTGAATATGCCATATTACTTACTTAGGAGTCTTTATAAAATAGGGAAAATATACAAGAAACACCAGTCAGACTCTATCCTTTTTCATCACGGCCTAGTTAAAATCCTGCTCATACATCAATTAGAGTCACAGAATGACAGCTGGGATTCGTTCCTAACCCGAAATGGCTATAGTAACCCTGATATGGGGGGGGTAGATAAACTCGTAGTTGAGGAGACCCTTGTCCACCCGACAACATCTCTCTCACCTCCCCAGAACTGTGTCTCTCCCCCTAACAACGAACCCTTGATCGATCCAAAGGTCATTGAAAAGGCTTATCAACAGATTACACATCCAAATGACTATGTTAAAAATGTAAAGAAACCTACAGGAAAGAGATCTAAAAGTAGTGTTGATATAAGTTTTAAGAACAAAAGGGTTGGGAGATTGATATCACAGAGTCTTCATAATAAGACGAATTCTCATGCAAACACGATCAGCATGATCAAGGTTAATGAGAGTTTTGACTCTGAAATCGACAAATTCCTTGCAGAGGAAGACCCTTTGTCATTCGAGCCACACCGTGATCGACCATATAACTTTGTCAATAATTTACCTCCCTGTTTGAAAGACAATCCAGAGTTTCCTGGTGTCAAGATTTGCAATGAATCTACTATCCATTTGGAGGGTGCTCCGGTCCACAATCTTATTTGTTCTAATGAAACCGCCACATAGTCAAAGTGTGAGGTCTGTCTATCATGGATTGATAGATATTATACTGATATCCCAATTCTACAGTCATGGGTTAAGGATTTAAAAGATCAGGTAGATGTTTTAATGAGCGAAAACTTGAGGCTCGAGTCAATTATTCAAGGCAAGGAAAAACGTTTGAAGATCACAGGTCATGTGATATTTAAAAATGTTGAGGCTGCTACAACCATCGTAAATTCCAAGGTTTCATGATACGATTTGATTTCATGGTTAGAGGTATGATCTCTTAAATTAATAACTTGTTTGTTTTCATTCTTAAGTTAGATTATTTGGTTTGTTGAATAAACCATATTTCATTATTAAATTAGTCTGTTTTATTCCTTAAATAAAATGAGATTTCATTTACTAAAATAACTAGCTACAAAATCATAAGATTCTGTAGCTAGTTATGTTAATTCGAATAGTGTAAATTAATGATAGAAAACATATCTGAAATCTTTCTATTTTCCTTTTCTTTCAGGATATTCAGGGGTCCATGATTTAAAAATTGATCTGAGGCACTCTTAAGACCTTCCAGTCATATCTATGATATATTTTGAATGAACAGAAATGAACTGTTGTTAGTTTTGGAGTATTTAGTAGGATCAGGGTGGTTGCATCCCCCTTTATTTTTGAAATAAATATTTGATCTCAAGAACATAAATAGTTATCTTTCCTGAGGCCTTTATAAAACCATCATTTTTGTAATTAGAGGCATCTCGGGCTGGGGCTGGAGTATATTGAATGGAACATAATGCATATTACAGCTTTAGCTTTTTGTGTATGATGTCTTAGTTTAAGTTCTGTTTATCTCGATGTGATAATAGATGGTGATAGCTTTTGTCTTGATGATTTATTGCGAGTTGAGATAATTCATTTTTACATGCTGTCCATATGTCATGTTTCAGATACAATATAGGGTGATTGTCGATTCAATTCAAATTATGAGATTTATCTCTAATTTTCTGTTGAATGTTTAAATACAAGTTCTTACAAGAAGATTTATCTCACTGTAGTTACTTGTATATCATAAGATCACTGTGATTGTCTCCATTATATGTTCTGTTATCAAAACTCAGTTTCCAGAATATTGTTTCGCATTTATTTGGAGCAATCTTAAGATTCGTTGCAGGTTTACTTCACGGATAAGGTGGCTGGATATTCTCTACTGTACAGACGTTGGATGCATTAATAGGTTAGTCTGTTCTTTTATTTCATTTGCTTGCTTATTATATAAGTTTTTATATATAGTGTAATTTTCACTATCTATATCTTTTTGTTTAATTAAGTAGTTTAATATTTGATTTTATGAATGCATACAAACAAGAAAACAAATAAAAAAAAATAGTATTTTCACTTTCTTTATTACTTTCATCGAAAAGAACCATTAAACATTTGATTT
>SNQJ01S0064729.1:20628-32180 GCA_010110895.2 Picea sitchensis
GCACCACGGGCCAACTCAGACAAAGAAAATATAATACTTCCCCTCAAAAATATCTGCTAAAGGTTGTCAGAACATTAATTGCTGTATTTCTCTGGAATTGTAGCCTAGTTAAAGATGGCTTTTTGTTTGAAAGGCGTTTTCTTGGTTTCAATCTGCACTTGAAAGTATCCACGACCATCTTTAAAAATATTTTTACGCTGTCCCTGTTCTTTAAGAGAGAAACTCAACGATGTCTCCCTCTTATTGAAAATTAGTTTTATTAATGAACTATTTTTGGATGTTGATGAAGGACAGCACAAATTTTTTTAAGGTCTGTGATATATCAAGGTGTGTTAAAAACTGGAATTTTCAGCGTCACCCCGCTCTATTGAATATCTTTAAAAAATATGCTAGAATTTGAATAATGTTTCAGAGAGATGTGGGAAGTGTTTGTAAACCCGCCGGGACACTGAACATGTCTGCTGGCAGTGGGTAAATACATGCATGACACCAAGACAACTTCGCCGGGGTATTGAATAGGCTTGCTGGCAGCGAAGCAATGTCAGGTAAAAGAAAATTCTCAGATATGAATTTTGTTTTGGCCCTAAGCGTCCTTCGTTCAGATCTGAAATTTCTTGATAGGATACAGAAGTCAGAGTGGGTTAATTGACATCCTTGTCGAGGCTATGATTGCCTACTGGAAGCAGTGGACCTATCAACAATATTGGAGACATTAACTTAAACGTCGTGGCTTTCTTTTGCCAAGTTTGTCACCAGTTTTCGTTTCTTTAAAAACAAAAATTATCTGAAACTAGATTGCGCTATGATTATTTAAGATGTTCAAATGAATTTTCAGTTGTTCTTCGATTCAAAGTTTTTCAGACTTTTCTAACCTGAACTCATTCATGTTATAGAGATAACTGCTTCTCCTAGCATGTTGCCATTGTTGGCAACAATAATATAATTGTTATTATTTTTTTTTATATCAACTAAATGATCTATATAGCTGCCTAACTAGGGTCATGAAATTTTATTACTCTTCATGAGCAGTTTCTGAAATGAAAGTTGTAAATTGTTTCTTCTCCCTATTGTCTATTCAAGCTTTGTTTTCATGACTGAAAGCATGAAAACTTGCGACTATGATTACCATTATGTTTTAAAATTTCATTAAAGGAAAATTCTTCATATAGTTTATTATGGAATTTTGATTCCTTGCCATGAAGATGTTACCCTCTTTGTTTTGATCCTTTCAATTCCAAGCATGCTTAAGAGGTTGATGATTTTATGAACAAAGGACCCCCACGATTCGATTTTTTGCATGGTTTTGGTTTGATTCTTGGCTACGATTCTTTTACAAAACTTTGATTTTTCGATTTTTGACTTACCCAAACTTGGTGATCAAACCCACGATGCGTGCACTTATTTTCATTTTAATGCTTTGGTCCTAGCTCGTACTGAATGCAAAGGTGGCATACGATTTGCAGACTGCCATCATTGCTGAGGATGGCCTTGGGCTTCACAAACTTTCTTCGCATGTATTTCAATTAAACGTCCATCCCATCGTATGAGTCTTTAAAACGTTCATTGTTGGGCTCGGGGTTATGGCTCTGTTTTGTTTTCACAAACCCTCCCCGTATGCTGTGTTTGTTTGATTACCCTCCCATCTAGTATGGCTCCTGTTGTGAGAATTGAACCAAATGGTATCCAAACCCTACTCTTATATGACGATGCCAGAGGAGATTTGCAGAGAAGTGGCTGGCTCGTTTTCATTAGGAAGTTTCAGGGTTTCAATTTACAGGTTTCCCAAGAATTCACTTTCTCCTTTGATGGTTGTAGAGAAAAAGTTGGTGATGTGCAACTGGAAGTTACCAAAGAGTTTCTGAGTCAAGCCACAGGGTTACCAGCAAGCGGTCAAAGATGGTTTAAAAATGCAAAAGTGGAAGAAGTTCCTTGGACCCTGCTATTTACATCTCAAAAAATAACAAGTTGTGATAAAGGTATGCCCATTTCATTCCTAAAATCTCGGTGGCATGATTTGCTCGCTGTGGTAAAGAAATTTGTTACCTGTGAGGGACGTTTCGGGCTTGTATTTTTGTACCATTTGCGTCGGCTTATGAGTTTTATGGGTTTCCCTTTGAATATGCCATATTACTTACTCAGGAGTCTTTATAAAATGGGAAAAATATACAAGAAACACCGGTCAGACTCTAGCCTTTTTCATCATGGCCTAGTTAAAATCCTGCTCATACATCAATTAGAGTCACAGAATGACAGCTGAGATTCGTTCCTAACCCGAAATGGCTATAGCAACCCTGATATGGGGGAGGCAGATAAACTCATAGTTGAGGAGACCCTTGTCCACCCGACGACATCTCTCTCACCTCCCCAAACCTGTGTCTCTCCCCCTAACAACGAACCCTTGATCGATCCAAATGTCATTGAAAAGGCTTATCGGCAGATTACACATCCAAACGACTATGTTAAAAATGTAAAGAAACCTACATGAAAGAGATCTAAAAGCAGTGTTGATATAAGTTTTAAGAACAAAAGGACTGGGAGATTGATATCGCAGAGTCTTCGTAATAAGACGAATTCTCATGCAAATGTGATCAACATGATCGAGGTTAATGAGAGTTCTGACTCTAAAATTGACAAATTCCTTGCAGAGGAAGACCCTTTGTCATTCGAGCCACACCCTGATCGACCCTATAACTTTGTCGATAATTTACCTCCTTGTTTGAAAGACAATCCAGAGTTTCCTACTGTCAAGATTTGCAATGAATCTACTATCCATTTGGAGGGTGTTCCGGTCCACAATCTTGTTTGTTCTAGTGCAACCACCACACAGTCAAAGTGTGAGGTCTGTCTATCATGGATTGATAGATGTTATACTAATATCCCAAATTCTACAGTCACGGGTTAAGGCTTTAAAAGATCAGGTCAATGTTTTAACGAGCGAAAACTTGAGGCTCGAGTCAGTTATTCAAGGCAAGGAAAAACGTTTGAAGACCATATGTCATGTGATATTTAAAATTTTTGAGGCATCTACAACCATCGTAAATTCCAAGGTTTCATGATACGATTTGATTTCATGGTTAGAGGTATGATCTCTTAAATTAATAGCATGTTTGTTTTCATTCTTAAGTTAGATTATTTGGTTTGTTGAATAAATTGTATTTCATTATTAAATTAGTCTGTTTTATTCATTAAATAAAATGAGATTTCATTTACTAAAATAACTAGCTATATAATCGTAAGATTCTGTAGCCAGTTATGTTGATTCGAATTGTGTAAATTAATGACAGAAAACATATCTGAAATCTTTCTATTTTCCTTTTCTTTCAAGATATTCAGGGGTCCATGATTTCAAAATTGATCCGAGGCACTCTTAAGACCTTTGAGTCATATCTATGATATATTTTGAATGAACATAAATAAATTGTTGTTAGTTTTGGAGTATTTAGTAGGATCAGGGTGGTTGCATCCCCCTTTATTTTTGTAATAAATATTTGATCTCAGGAACAGAAACAATTATCTTTCCTGAGGCCTTTATAAACCCATCATTTTTGTAATCAGAGGCATCTCGGCCTGGGGCTGGAGTATGGAAAATTACACACAGACTTGAATGGAACAGAATGCATATTACAACTTTAGCTTTTTGTGTATGATGTCTTAGTTTAAGTTTTGTTTATCTCGATGTGATAATAGATGGTGATAGATTTTGTCTTCGTAATTTATTGCGAGTTGAGATAATTCATTTTTACATGTTGTCCATATGTCATGTTTCAGATACAATATAGGGTGATCATCGATTCAATTCAAATTATGAGATTTATCTCTAATTTTCTATTGAATGTTTAAATGCAAGTTCTTACAAGAAGATTTATCTCACTGTAGTTACTTGTAAATCATAAGATCAATGTGACTGTCTCCATTATATGTTCTGTTATCAAAACTCAGTTTCCAACATATTGTTTCGCATTTATTTGGAGCAATCTTAAGATTCGTTGCAGGTTTACTTCTCGGATAAGGTGGCTGGATATTCTCTACTGTACAGACGTTGGATGCATTAATAGGTTAGTCTGTTCTTTTATTTCATTTGCTTTCTTATTATAGAAGTTTTTATATATAGTGTAATTTTCACTATCTATATCTTTTTGTTTAATTAAGTAGTTTAATATTTGATTTTATGAATGCATACAAACAAGAAAATTTTCACTTTCTTTATTAATTTCATCGAAAAGAACCTTTAAACATTTGATTTTCTATGAGTTCAGATTAAAAATCATTATTTGTATATGTTGTATATATGATAAATAGAACTATTATATAAATATTAATTAGATAAACTGTATATATATATATATTTAGATGTACATATATATTTTAGCGATTATTATTTAGTAATTTATTGCATTTCTTTTAGTTATTTTTCGCTTCCCTTAGGACTTTAGATTGGCCAACAGAGACATTAAATCTGTCAGAGTGAATTAATCCAAATGACTTGGGTTAATTAGACAACCCTGGACTAGATTCACTCTTCCAGTTGACGAGCGGTCAATTTCCCCTGTCAACAGATTTGCATAGGTACATCCAAACCGAAATGGATTTCCTAAACATCTCATCATTGAGAGCTACCTATCGATATGCTGTCAAAATCGAGTAGAAATTTAGGTACCAGAACAAATGGGAGTTTGGGTCTGCAAATCCACAACAACCAAATCATGATAAAGACGACCCTAAACAACAACCTCCTGATAACCAATCCAAGACACATGAAAATAAGGGTAAAGGAAAGATGAAGAATGAAACTGGGAAGTGGTGCGGATTCTACAAAATCCCCTAGCAAGACATCGATGAATGTTGCTCGAAACAGTCATTGGTGGTTGAGATCAAAGACAAGGATCTGAACCCTGATTTATAATCTGATCTAGAAAATAATGAAAAAAACACAGATCATTGACGTAGACCCCACTGCTAATGTCGTGACCGCAACAATTCAACCAAAAGAACCAATATATCTTTAAGAGGGGGAGTGCCGCTTCCATTCATAGACGTGGGTGATGGGGACCCTGTTGCATTTCATTATTGATAGTGACAGCCAGAATAACCTCATCTCAGCTAAGGTCTTCAAATAGTTGGGGTTGTAGACAAAAACACACCCACAACCATACAACATCGGGTGGATTCACCAAGGATGAGATCTCCGTGTCAACCAACAATGTTGCCTATCCTATGGAATCCAACCCTTCAAGGATGAGGTGGTGTGTGATGTTGCCCCTCTTGATGTTTGTGATTTTGTTTTGGGCCAACCATATATGTGGAAACATCATGTTTTTTATGAGTCTTGACCCTGTAGTGTCATTATTACTCTAGGGGGTCAACTCTATAGGATACCAAAGGAAGTTCCAATTACTATTCAACCAAAACATTGTCACAAGGTAATCTCTCATACTACAAAATTCAGCCTCTTTACAGTCTGTTCAAAGGATGCACATAAGATCACTGCAACCACTGTAGCCTCAAAACCTTCTATCGAGTAGAAACATATTTTAGAAGAGTAATAATATATTGCTTCTTCACTTACGATGGTGCCTACACAATGCCCTATCAATCCCATAAAGAACATGTCGGTGGAACAGGTTCAACCCCGCCAACAACATGTTTGTGACAACCTTCCATAGACCAAGAAACACAACTTCTCTAGGAAGGCACACAACTCACCAAGATTTAGATTTAGCACACTCTTTACCCTCTTCCCCAGAAACTCAATGCAATGGAGACCATTTCTTTCTAAGGGGGGAGGACTGATCGAGGTGGATATTGGTGGCCACCCACCTATTCCAAATTCCAACTGGCTCATATTGAGTTTTCAATTCAACACGTTTCTTTGTAATGGGGAAATTTATTTGTAATTGTGGATTCTACACTTCTGGGGCTATCGTGAAGCCCTACATAACATCCAGGTGGATAATGGTAGCCACCCACATATTCCAACTAGCTTATTTTGAAAATTTTCATGTTAGTACATCTTTCTGTACTTACAGGGCCATTTTGCGGTCCTAAATAGTGTTTTCTTGTCTTGACATAGTAAAAATGTAAACAAAGTCAGAGTTTGAAAAAATCATGTGTATTTCTCGAAAAGAAATTTCCAACGGGCTATCACACACCCAAAACAAAGATCGTATGCAAAAGTTACAACCATGGGAAGTTGATGTACTAACTTACCCCAATGGGGCCCACATGAGTTTTGGCGCTTCGTCTCCCAGGGTTAGGTTTTTGTATGTCTAGGGTTTTGGCATTCATGTTTATTATAAAAAGGCCTTTAGAGCCTCATTGTACTCATATTCTAGTGAATGAGTGTATCCATCTTATCTCTTCTCAGAGATAAGTTGCCACCATTCTAGCGAGTCTTTCACTTTTTATTTTTATTGTCTCTGTACATTTATTTCATTAATTAGATATCATGTATTACTGTATTTATCTATTTCTGGTAATATTTATGTGCACTTCATTGTAATATCTATGCTTTCATTTCATTCTGAAAAATAATTTGGATCATGCATATTCCTCATTCTATCTCCCTCATGAGAACAATCTCTATACAAATGATCTCCTTCACATCCCCAACATTTGATTGGCTACCTTGTCCTTTTCCCCAAGGATTCCTCCATCTTGGACCCACTATGATCTAGCTAGATTTCATGGTATGTATTAGAACTATTCCTTAACAAAGGAGGTTTGAATCACTTCTTCCTTTGATCTAGTTTTTCCTTTTTTTAATCCTTCCAAGACTTCTGGAAAATTATATTGCCTTTTTTATGATCATATTGTTTGAAAACACGGGTATTCCAACAGAGGATGAACACCTTCAGTAACCACTCACACAACCAGATCAAATATCAAAACATCGATGTTTTGACGTGGTAAAACCCCTATGGGGAAACATCCACGACCCCAACCAACGTGGCCACTTGGAGCAGTTTATTAATGAAAAAGAAAAATATTACAGAGAGATTTTACAAGAGAGTTTCTCACAATCGATCATCAGAAAATGACCCTCCATGCTCTTTAAATAGAGATCATGGACCAATTGGGTGTTAAGCCACATATCAATGGCTGTTAAGATCAAGTAGAATATGAACCGTCAGATCACTCTATGTCGGGAACATATCGTGACCGTCAAATTTCCTAACTACAAATGCATACTAATCCATACTAAAGAAACACACTTTTACCTAACGACACATCAGAACGAGTAGATCTTAACTAAATCCTAAGTGTCTAAATATCCTAACATCCCCCCTTAAGAACAACTTAGGATAGGATTGAAGGATTTACAGTAGTGACACAATAGGAGAAGGAAGGAGAAATTAGAGCCTATCCCCCCTTAATGACAACTTTTGAACTCCTAACATAGATCGAAGTTTGGAAAACTTTGCTTCTGTAAGAGACTTTGTGAAAATGTTTGCAACTTGATCTTCTGTAGGGAAAAATATCATTTCAATAACTTGATCATGAATGCGATTTTTGATGAACTGCATGTGTAGCTCGATGTGTTTGTTGTGATGATGTTGAACTGGGTATTTGGCGAGCTTGATGACACTCTGATTGTCGCACCAAAGGTTGTTCAAATGTTGTTGTTGGAATCCAAATTCTGAAAGAATCTGTCGAAGCCATAAGACTTCCTGACTTGCATTTATCATTGCTCGGTACTCTGCTTCTGATGAAGAAAGTGCAATAGCCTATTGTTTCTTACAAGCCCAAGTGACATGTCTTGAACCAATACTGAAAACATAACTTGCAGTAGAATTATGATCATCAGGGTCGTCGACCCAATCTGAATCAGTGAAACCAACCAATAAAGGAGTCCTCCCTGAACTGTAATGTATCCCAAACTGAACTGTACCATAGACATATCGAAGTATCCTTTTAGTTTCTTTCCAATATATTTCATGGGGTGTTTTCATATACTGGGCAACAAGACCAACATCAAAGGAAATATCATGACGGGTATGAGTCAAGTATAAGAGGGTACCAACTAGCTGATGGTACAAGGTGGCATCAACTCTGGGAGAAGTACAAGTGGCAACAAGATTTATGCCATACTGGAAGGGAGAAGGGGCTGGCTTACAATTGTCCATGTGAAAGCGATGAAGAAGGTCACAAACATACTTAGATTGGGAAAGAAAAATTCCTTCATTGGTTTGCAAAACTTGGAGGCCAAGTAATTAGTGCAAAAAACCTAAGTCTATCATTTCAAATTTCTTCTTAAGGCTGATTTTCACATGGTTTAAAAGTTTTGAGTCACTACCAGTAAGGATAAGGTCATCAACATAAAGGACAAGGATTATGAGATAGTTTCCTACTTTCTTGGTATAGACATTAGGATCAGAATGGCATCTAGAGGATCTGGTGGCAATATGAAAATTTTCCATTTTGGCATACCAAGCTTGAGGATCTTGCTTAAGACCATAAAGAGATTTCTCAAGGCGACAAACAAGGCTAGAGTCATTGTGGACATAGTTAGGAGGTTGTTCCATGTGGATTTCTTCTTGTAAATTTCCATGAATGAAGACGAATTTAACATCCATCTGATGGACCTCCCATTTATGTGAGGAAGCAAGGGAAAGAACAAGGTGGACGGAATTCATTTTGGATACAGGGGAAAAGGTTTCATTATAGTCAATTCCTTCAACTTGGGAAAATCCTTTAGCAACTAACTAAGCCTTGTGTCTTTCAAAAATTTCATCTGATGCACACTTAGTTCTGTAGACCCATTTACATATAATAAGTTTTATTCCTTTTGGAAGAGGTACAAGATCCCAAGTATCATTTTCCATTAAAGAACGATACTTTTCATTCATTACTGTATCTCAATCTAGATGACTCAAAGCTTCTGCAAATGCCTCTGGATCATGAGTCTTTAAAAGTTGAGCCAAAAGAGAAGAGGCTCCTTGGAACTATGAACACGTCCGACGCTGATCTGAAGGATCACCGACAAGATCACCAACTGCTTCTCGCGTTGAACGGACCCATCTAGGAAGTGATGGAGGTGGAACTGGTGCTGGTTTAGGTTCAAAGGACTCATTTGGAGGAAGGTGATAAGGAAGAGGTAGATTTTCATCCTCACTGTCATCATCTGAAGAAGAAACTAGAACAAAAGAAGGAACAAACGTTGAACATGGATCGCATGCCGAAGAAGGCACAAATGACGAATTAGGCTCGCAGACCAAAGAAGGCACAAATGCCAAATTAGGCTCACATGACAAGAGATTTTCATCAAATTTAACATTTCTTCTAATAATAATTTCATTACAATGTGGTTGAAGAAGTCTATAACCTTTGACATCTTCAGAATAACCAAAAAATATACACTTCTCACTTTTAGGCTGCAATGTTTTCCTTTTCTCATAAGGAATGTGAGCCCATGCTATACTGCCAAATACATAGAAGTGACTGACATTTGATTTAATTTTAGTCCAAGCTTCTTCCGATGTTATATTTTTAAGAGCCTTTGTGGGAGTGAGATTTACTATGTAATTTGCACAGTTGATGGCTTCCGCCCAATACTTTAGACTTAATCCCTTAGAATGGATCATACAATTAGCCATTTCTTTTAATGTGCGGTTCTTTCTATCAACAACACCATTTTGTTGTGGTGTATATGGAACAATGTGTTGCATTTGGATGCCATGTGTAGTGCAGTAACTTGTAAAATTATTGTTCACATATTCACCTCCATTATCTGTTCTTAACCTTTGAATTTGATGTCCAGATTTCTTTTCTACAAGGTTCTTGTATGCCAAAAAATTGTAAAAAACTTCACTCTTTAGTTTTAATAAGTAAACCCAAGTACATCTAGAAAATTCATCAATGAAAGTTAAGAAATACTTGCACCCAAAAAAATAAGGAGAATAAATTGGACCACAGAAATCACTGTGAACAAGCTGGAAAGGGCTCGAGGCATGCCAAGAGGCACATTTTTCAAAAATGTCTTGATGATGTTTGCCGAGAACACAACCAACACAAACACCATCTCTGCATGAAACAGGAGGAAGACCAGTCACCATCTGTTGATTACATAGTTGCTGCAATGATCGATATTTTAGATGACCAAACTGCTCATGCCAAAGTTTGCTCTAGTCATCGCTATGAGCAACAAAAAATGATGAAAAAGATGATAACCCAAAGTTTCCAAACTTGTACAACCTGGTAATATCATTAACAATACTAGTTGCAAGAACATGCTTAGGATATTTTAGATCCTTGATTACAACTTGGTGAGGTGAAAACTCTATGGTTTTACCTTCACCCGACTGAGTGATTTGATATACTAATAGAAGGTTACAATAAAGACTTGGAACACATAATATGTTGAAATAATGTAACTGCAAAGAGTATTCTTATTATTATTGATATTTTATTCATAGGATTAATCCCCATTGTGGATTAATCATGTCGGTTATTGTAATAGGACCAAATCCCCTTTTGCGGATTGGTCAATAGACAATTATAATAGGCAGAATAAGAAGTCGGACCCAACAGTTAATTAAGAGACCCAGAAATATAATAAAGGTGGGTTTACCCACCCAGATTGAGAAGTCGGCCCTGCCAGTGAAAATACACTTCACACGTGCCAGAACTTGTATAAATATAGGAGGCTAGCGCCTCATTTGATCAAAACTCACTTTCTCAGTTTGAGAGACAAGTTCTGATATGTTACCGACAAAAGAGAGAGGGAGAAGAGTGGCACATATTTTGGAGAGGACTATTTGTATTGGTTTGAGTTATCTCTTCACATTGTATTGGCAATTTATGATAAGGAAGTTTTTGCTGGGTTTTCTTCCCCTAGAGGGTTTCCCAGGATAAATGTTGTGTCTCTTGTGAATGTGTATTTCTCAGTGATCTTGTTCTTATGATGCTATTATATATTGAAATGAAAACAACTATAATAATGGCATAAACATTAACATGGTATCAGATCCAACATGAAGGAAGCATATTTCGTAAGAGAAAAACGTCACTGTTGCAGTACCTGCAAATTAGGGTTTTTCAAAAGTGAATCTTTTTAGCCCTAAAACCACCTAGAAAGTTGCACCCTCCCCCAAGGATCATTTTGGAACTTAGAGCGCACCTTTTCAGTGGATGGATCTCTCGGAAAGTGAAACCCTAGTTTCACAAAGTACCAGAAAACCAGAAAACCAGAGTACCAGAAGTACCATAAGTACCAGAAAACCAAAAGCACCAGTCCAGAAATCCGTAGATCAAGTTTGAGGAGGTAAAAGTTGGATTTTCAAAATTTCGATTGCACCAACTAACTCACCTCAGCTCAACTCATCTATCCCCTAGATTAGAATTTCAAAATTCAAAGTTTGAAAAATTAGGGTTTCCTCATAAAACCCTAAGTTGCAGTTGCAGTTGCAGCCATAGAACCAGTTGCAATCACCCTTGAATTTTTTGGTAATGATTACTGCTGCTACCAGATGGAGCCACTACCTGCAAATGCTATCCAAGGTATGTACTCACATATGTTTAATGGTTAAACCCTAAAGAGTATTTGCAGGAGAAGG
>SNQJ01S0064729.1:33514-57900 GCA_010110895.2 Picea sitchensis
ATGAATGTAATTCTTCAAGACATATAAGAAAAATCATTTCGTGGTTTTCTCCCGATTTGGGCTTCCACGTAAAACACTGGTGTACTATGTATGTGTTTGATTGTTTATTTCTTACTTCTCATTATTGGATAATAATTCTACATTGATATAACATTTGAAGAAAAATGATTATAATTACGCTATTACTGATTCAACCCCCCTCTCAGTAATCCAACAAGGACCACGTGATGGTATACGTTTCTTTATGAAGTGACCCACTTTTATAAAAAGAAGTGGGGTTCACTTTTATGATGAAGTTACTTTATAAAAGAAAAGTTGCATGCAAAATAACTCTAAAATATTAAAGCTACTTATAGTGAAATACACTTTACAATGGAGCATGAACTTTTTGAAAAAAAAGTAACAAAAGAGAGACTTGAACTCAAGACCTCTTACTTAATAAAGAAAATTTTAACCAAATGGACTGGCAAAACATATTGTATTGTTTAGCAAGAGGATTGTTGTTGTTGTTGTTGACGGTCTTGGAGAGCATGCTAAAAAAAAACTCTTTTCACATAAGAAATTTTTTTCGCTTCTCAATGACAACAAGGGTTAGATCTTGGTTAGCTTGCCCGAAAAATGCATATTTTCCTATCTGTTTCTGATTTTCCGAAATCACACATGACGCAGGGAAAAGAGAATACACAGATCTAAAAGAGTAGCAACCCTGAAACAAACAATATAAAACCAAAATAATACTCTACAAAAATTTAAAAAGGGCGTATTTAAGCTTTGTACCTTTGGATCTAGCTGAAATGGTCGTATCTTGGAAAAACATAAACCTTTTCGAGTGAAACAAAAAGAATTATTGAATGAAAGGAGCACTCCAGATGAAATGGAATAGTCATATCAGCCCAAAAATGTACGGAAATGGAAGAAAACAGAGATGAGGTAACTTAGCTTCACGATTTCGATCTACAACAAGAGTGAGTCTTCAAACAGGTTCTGATACCATGTTCGAAAACACAGGTATTCCAATAGAGGATGAACACCTTCAGTAACCACTCACACAACCAGATAAAATATCATCAAAACGATGTTTTGACGTGGTAAAACCTCTACGGGTAAACATCCACGACCCCAACCAACGCTACCACTTGGAGGAGTTTATTAATGCAAAAGAAAAAGATTACATAGAGATATTACAAGAGAGTTTCTCACAATAGATCATCTGCAAATGACCCTCCATTCTCTTTAAATATAGATCATGGACCAATAGAGTGTTAAGCCACAGATCAATGAACGTTAAGATCAAAGAGAATATGAACCGTCAGATCACTCTATGTCGGGAACATATCGTGACGGTTGGATTCCCTAACTACAAATTCATACTAATTCATACTAAAGAAAACACACTAAGAAACACACTTTTACCTAATGACACATTAGACCAAGTAGATATTAACTAACTCCTAAGTGTCTAAATATCCTAACACATATAGGTATTTGGATTTATTGACGGTCTCTTCAAGAGTCTTAGGTTCATCAAATTATATCTTGTCTTTGTAAAATAACGGAAATCCAATTAAGAAATGTTGTATCTTCATCTTCTCCTCTTTAATATAGCCCACATATCTCATCAACTCCAAAAACTTGTTCTCATATTCTTCCATAGTCATATTTCCCAACTTGAGTTCAAAGAACTCATGCATCTTCTTCTCATAGTAGTGCTCAGAAAGATATTGTTGTTGGAAATACTTCTTGACCTACTTTCAAGAAATATTCCTCTCATTTATGTGCTTAACTTTCTTGAGCCATGCCTACCACATGGAATGTTTTTCTTATATATGGGATATAACAATTCTAGGTTCTAGATTGGATGAGTAGTTATGTAGATGAAAATGCTTTCTTATCCCTAACAACTAGACTTCAACATCCTCTTGCATATTATTTTCACCATCAAAGGTGTGTGGTTTAAGCTTTCTAATATCTCCTTGCAAACTGTCTTGATTGTGTCTTCTTCTTTGATATCTGATTGGGGACACTTCTAGACTACTCTTTGATTCTTCGGAAGCATATGACTTCTAGTATGAACGAGTTGGTGAATAATGACACCTTTGAGTTCTTGTAGAGCTTTTTGAGTGCCCAGATATTCTATGGCTATCCCTCCTTTCATGAGATATGTCTTCTTTCTCATGTCTTGAATCCAATCCATTATTTATTTACCTCTGCAACTAATTTAACCTCGACAGTAGCTATTTGTTTAGTTGATTTTGATCCTCTTGGGATTTGAACAACCTCTCATTATTGACTCTATAATTATACACCTCCATATTCAAACTCCTCATGGTTTCTACCAACTCTAATGGCCCAATTCTATCTCTATGTCCACTAGATCCGGTCTCCTCATTTATTGCACTAATATTTAGGCCTTTAACTTCTTCTTCATGACTGCAAAGTTGTTGTGCATCTTCCATGTCTTTTCCTTAGTGCCGCTCTTCAATTATGATCTTTATTGGTCCTTGTTAAAAAAATATTTTTATAAGAAAAGTGCATTCAAATAAAATAGTTGGATACACCTCATTTCCAGATTTGTTGCATTTTCTTACAAATTCTAGAAATTATGCACGCTGTCAATTTTTTGTCAATCAAGGCTACATGTCCTTTTTCTTACCAAATTTTGAATAATTATGAAGCTCTTTTCCAAAATATAATTATTCATAAATATTCTCCTTTGAATTATCTTTCCAATGACTATAATCATGCTCCAATCTAAGCTTAGAGCTGAAAGTTATAGCTCTCAGAAATCACTATTTTTGCCCATTTTTTTGCACTTTTCTCACTGGTACAATCAGAGTCGGAGACCAACTTTTGCCACATGTAGAAGAAAATATGTCAAGAACTAAGATTTTTTCTATATTGGGCACATTTAATATTTATGATTGTGAGTACTTATCAACTTTCAGATTAATGATCTAATGCTCTGGTCATTTTCTGCATTAATATAGAATTGTCAACTTTTCCCTTTTTGCATTTTCTCTAGACTGAAAGTTTTTGGCCAAAATTACTATCTCCCAAACAAAGACAAAGTAGAAAAAAATAATTAGGAAAAACTTGTTTGGATTGTTGATTAAATCAAATGTCAACAAGGAAATGTTTTCCAGATTGGTGATAATGGATCTCTTTTCCTCCATTGAAGATTCCAAAAAGTCTCTTGGAATAGTCGATTTTGGCTTATTTCTACATCTCCATTCCAAACCCTTCGAAATTTGGACAAATGCTCCACTGGGTTTCTTCTTGTCTACTCATGTTTCTTATTTTCTAGATTCCATACTCAATTGTGCTCCTATTAGTGAGTACCACCCTCTTCTTTAAAAACCAATGATTGAAACTTTTTGGAATTTTGGAGCTAAATTAACCAATGATCATAACTGACACTTTTATATTCCTTGTCATCACATAATTACACCTAAAATTTCACCTAGTTTTAAGCTTCTCTTCTCTTGATATGACTAAAATAATATTTTGGCTCTAATTTCTTTTTAAAAATTTTAAACAATATTTTATTTTGTCGACATGGTATGACACATGGATGATGATGTGGGACTAGTGTCTATATATCATCCTTTAACACTGTCATGCCATCTCCCTTACTTCCTCACCTGCCATGTTAAATCTCCCTGGCCCCATCTTACCTTTTTTCATTTCACTTTATAATAATAATTTATTATTATTAATTAATGTGGGCCACATGTACCCCACTATTATTTTTATCCCATGTGGCATGGTCCCGACAATGCTTGTTGTTGTTCCATAGTTTATACTTAAGTCTTTGAAGTATAAAGTCTAGGCATCTGAAAAAGTAAAGAGGGTTTAAAATATATAAAGAGAAAAACAGTTCTTTAGGAAAGAAGCTATGGCTGATTTCTGAGTTGTCTTTGTCTAGCTTCAAAACGTTCCTGGATGCTTATGTCATGTTCAATGGCTGCCCATGAACGTTCAAGTTCAACCCGGGTGGTGGCAGTTTCTAATATAGTATTAAACAACGTTAAAGCAATGTTGTTATGATCTGTGAGATCGGGTTCAATGTTAGGCTGTCTTACAATAGGTACAGTCATGGAGGAAAATAAGGTTTAAAGATATGTTGTTGGTTTTCAAGGTTTGTTGTTTCTATTTTAGATTATGTGAGAGAAGTTCCCAAATTTGAATTAATAATGTAACAATTTTAGAGGCTGTTTCCCATTCCTGAGTTAAATCGAAAATAATGTATGTGATGAAAGAAAACACAAAGATGTTTAAACAACGTGAGGCATCAATCATGGAAGAATCTCACTTTGTAACATAAGAAGAAGCTAGACAAGAAACCTTTAATGACGCATAAAATATGGTGATCTAAATAATTCACAGGTCTTGTGTCCACTGATAGAAAACACAGAGGAAAATCTGTAAAACAATTAGATGACTAAATAACAAATAACCACAGTAGATGTTGTACTAAGTTGTAGTTAAACATTCATCAAAGATATATAATAAATAAAGCTGAATATGAAGAAACAGAAGAACACATAACTCAGGTTTGACAGAATATAGAGTCTCCAGTTTGCATTTGTATTAATTCTGGTAAAGGAGAAATTTCTCTGCTATAATTGGCCAAAAAAATCCCTCTCTAAGTCTTTTGAAATTATATTTATACAAAGGTTCTCAACCCTAGACGGTTGGAACTTTCCTTAGTCCTAGATATTTAATGGTTACAAAAATAAAGACTTGAACCGTTCCACTGGTTTCTTTCTTATCTTCTTACATACACCGGTATAATGGGAAGCATGTATAATTTCATCATTTCTTTGAAGTACTTTTTTCACTTGGCTCAAAACATTCGACGCACCTCCTTATAAACTTCACTAATCATTGTGAACTCTCCGACACATCCTTTGCTTCAAACATATACAACTTCCTCTGAATTTTCAGCAACCTGTCCTCAATCCTTTTATCCTCAAATTTTACTGATTGTAACTGCAAGTTTGGCTTCACCAACCATTTTTCCATTTGTGCAACATTGACATGTATCAACTCCGAAATTTCAATACGAGCTTCATTCAAGCTCTCTTTTATGTTCAGTTGATGCCTTATAACATTGATCTATCCTAGTAGTCCAGGACAATTGCCCTTTCCAATGCCTAATGATTTTTTATCTAGCGCATCGAAGGTCTCTTCATAATCTTTCTTTAATTCTTTGGCCAATCTTTTGTTCTCAACTATATTGGCTTCCCATGTTTTTAGTAGTATGTCTCCTCTTATTTGTTCTGCGACAGGCAACCTAGGTGTTACTGATACTTCTTCTTTAGCCAAAAATATGACTTCTTTTTGAAAAGCAGCCCGGGCTGTTGTAGCCTCTTTCTCTTTGAAATCAATGTTCTCTAATGATTGACTTACTTCCCCAAAATAGTTTTGAATGCTCTCTACTTTAGAAAGAAAACTTTGTTGTTCTGCCTCTAGCTTCTGATGCACTTCCAGTGCTTGATATTGAAACGCTGTTACATTTACAACTTGGCTTTCGGTAGAACTCAACTTAGATTGTAGTTGCTTTACTAATTCCTCTTTCTTTATGACTCTCCCTTGAATGGCTTGTATCTTCTTACACATCTCATCTAAACTAGACTTGAGCAGTTGAATCTCTTGTTTGTTAGCAGCTCTGGCATGTTCCAGTCATTTATTTATCTCATCTCTAATATTTTTCTCTGTATTTATTATTTGAATTTGTACCTGGGCTATCATTTGATTCCTTTGTTTCAACCTTGCTTTCAAATTATCAACTGAAAACAAGTTGGCCATAGCGAAATCTCCCAAAGATCCTGCTACCTCTGTGGCCAAGTCATCCTCTTCTAGATTTTGTCCATCCACAAGTATCCTGTGATTTTTGACCAATGTACCTTCTTTTAGGTGCATTTCTTGTTTCACTACAAATTTTCTCTTTTTACTGAAAAATAAGTCAGTGAAAGGTATTTCTTCAATAGAGATTGGGGTAAGGTCACTTACATACATAGTTTCGAGATGGGGAGTCCCAAAATTTGACTGTAAAGGAGTAAATTCTATAATAGGACTGCCTAACTCTGTGAATTGTGTTCCTTCTGCTGTTTTGGGGGTATCAACATGAATAGTTGATGATAAAGGAGAAGCCATTTGATTCAGTTTTAAAGGTGTCTCGGACTTAGAATCTGTTTCAGACCCTGGATGTTCTATTTGTGAAGTTTCTGATCTTTGTGAAGACATTTCAGGATTCTTTGGGTTTTCCTCTGTAGTCCTTTTATCCAAAGACTTTGGTTCAAAACCTGGAGGTATACTTTCTTGTTCTAAAGGAGGGATTATCGATTCTCCTTGAAGTATCTTGGGCAACCCAGCTGGTCTGTGCTTTTGGAAAGTGAGAAATATGGTCTGTAGATCAGGAGGTAACGCTTGGACTCTGTCTAATATTTCCTCATAAGCTCTTATTCCTTTAAATATGTCATCACAGGGGGAGTCTTCATGCTCATATTTTTTCATATTGCAACGAGCTAGATGATTTCCCACAATTTGATATGGATCATGCTATCCGAGTTCAAGATCTACCAGTTTAATGTCCTCTAATGCTGCAGCTTCTACCTTGGAATGACAAAAATTTAGCAGTGAAAACCTCCCAATCTGTATAGGAAAAGTTGGCCATAATTTCTTCTGAACTTCTTTTAACTCGTTACTAATGCCTCCTGTTATTATCTGGTATGCCACTTCTCTGCAGACCAGTCTATCAGGGAGAAATTTTGGGAGAGCATGAGGGGGAATTGAACATCCAAAGACTCTGACATAAGAGAAATTCTCTTCGATAAACCAATCTGCAACTGTCTTGAGGTTTCCCATGGTTTGCTCCGAAATCCGAGGGGGTGGGTATCCATACAATATTTGGTGCACAGGAATCACTACATAATGACATATTTTGTAAAAGAAATATTTTTCTTTTTCTTCCCATAGTTGACAGTGATAGAAATGGATGGGTTCCATAGATGATTTTAGGGGCTAAATTTCGCAAATGGGCAAATTTTCCATGTTTTTCCCAAAAAAATGATTCGCCAATTTCCATTTTTTCTAAAAACAATTCGCCCAAATTCCATAGAATAAAATTATTTTACCTTAAAAATCGCCAAAATTTTATAGAAACTATATTAAATCCTTAGAAATTTGAATATTTTTACAAAACTATCGCCAAACATTTTACATTTTGTATATTAAGGACTAGAAATATTAGCCCAGATTTCTACATTTTCATATAAATTTCCATCCTTAAAATCATCCCTGATGGGTTCTACACAGGTTGGATTCTAGCTCCAATTCATCAATGGGAAAGGGGTCATATAACAAATAGCATCCATGACATACACTGCCATCTAAAAAAACGTTGGTTGACCTTTTGACTTTGCCATTTGGTACTCAACAATCTCCTTGGTTAGGTTATCTTATAGAATCTTACCCCATTTGAAAGTGTAACCCTCGGCTACCTCGTGTATAATTGGCACCCATTCCACGGGGAAATGGGTAGGGATTTTCCTCCCAAATAGTCTACATAACATCATCGCTATATATACCATATATTCATTTAATGATGTTGTGGCATAAACGCCATGGGTATCATCTCTAAATTTTGCTGGAATTCCCCACCATGCTTTGCTTATATCTAGATAGGTTTGGTCAAATTCTATACACTCCTTTCATTGAAAGTATTCTACGAATTCGGGATTATAAATATATTTAGAAACATGGGATAGCTTGTACATTACTTGAATGTGTTCTGGCTTGAATGAGCTGACGACAACCTTTTGATGGTTCGTGATGCTCCTGGTCAACACATCGGTGTTCATCAGAGCCCAGTTTATCATGTCATTGTATTGCATGAGCTTCGATCGTGTATCTATTTTATGGAGCTCAACCTCTGCTATATATATGAGTTTATTTTCATTCTTATCAGTTCTTTTATTTCCAAAATCGTCTGGGCAATTCCTAACCTCATGCTCCAAGATTTCAAAAATCTGCATCCAGGACCTGACCGAATCTACAACATGTTGTGTGGTATCAGATAGAACATCCGAGTTTGGATTTGAGCTTTCACTGACGTCATCACTCCTTTTCTACGTTTTCCTGGGTGCCATGATACCTATGATAAAAAGTGAGTAGCTGTTACAGAAAATAAGGCATAAGCTTTCTTAGATACAACTTGCTAATTTACTGAAAATGAGAAAGAAATTTGAATTAGAAACCTTTATTCGCCTTCAGCCTGCCTTAATTAGACTGTGCTTCTACGAGCAATAAATTCATTCACCTTAATGAGGAGAGTACAATTGGATATACACATATTACACTATAAGATATTTCATTAATTACCTATAATAAATGCTGCCAAATATCGACGATTCGAAAACGGGAGTTCAAATGAAATGTCTTTGAAAAATCCCAAAAAGCGAAAATGCGAAAAACCAATTTATATCGTTAATCGTTTTTTTGAAGTTAATTTAATCACACTTAAGCGCTTAATACTTTCAGGACTCTATGCTTCGGGTTATTTTGGGTGAGATGAGTGATAATTCTTCGATTTCCCGAAATGTGACTGATTAACAATATATTAAGTATGTTTAAACTTTCATTAATCACGATTAAAAGGATTTCGTGAATTACACATTGAGATTTTGAACTATCATTTGAATTGAGATTCCCAAAAATAAAAATACGATAAGCTTAAATTACTGTTAAATGTTTTTAATTATTCTTATTAACTTGGTTTAACTTCTTTTAAAATTACTTTTTGTGACTTCGGTATCGGGACTTTGGGGTTGTCGTTAAATATCAAATTGCGTAAATAGAAGAACCCTGAAACCCGAAACTCTCGAAAATATTTTCATGTTTTGACCCCTTTTCAAAACCAAGGGTGGCTCCATAATCAAATTTTTTGTTTTAGTTTAAGGTTTTTAGGAAAAAATAAAGTATGTTTCAACACTTGTGACAAGGGTTTTCACTTCTATCCTTATGTCTTCTACTTGGTGTTTTGTTATTGATTGATGTGATGCAAGGAGTCCCATCTCTAGCCATCCCTCCATTCGCCCACATGTTCCCACACCTACAATTTAGATCAATGGTCCATATCTATTGAAGATCATGAACATGTTGGTATTTAAAATTCCCATTTGCCTCTATAATCCATTTACCACCAAAGGGACATGCATCACCTCACAAACAATTGTGGAGTCAAAACTCATGTTTGGAAAACTACCTCCTTATCTTCTGGAAACCATTCATTATTGTTTTTTTTTTTTGTAGTATGAGGGAAAGTACGAAAAAGTTACCGGTAGACCCTTACATAGAACAATACACACTACAACATCATATAGAAGAATACATAAACATATAGACATACACTAGAGGTGAGAGAACCATCAAATCATTTCATTATATTTAGAACAAACTTTTACATTCCATTACATAGGAATGCATATATACATATGATATTCTATTACTATTCAGTTACATTCTTTAACTGCCTGGTCGATTGACTCTAACTGCCTATTCGACTGAATTTCCTAACCAACTACTAAAATTGACTTGGCTAGTTGATTGTTGGGTCTAGTTGGAGGGGCCGACTAGCCCATACAACATCACCCCCTCAATTCCTTACTCATCCTGATCAAGGGGGGAGTATGGCTAGTACATTGAAAATTATTTACAAAATGAGAATGAGAAAGAGAAGTAGAGAAAGAAGAAATATGTTGTTGGTGTGCATTTTTGGAGTCCCTTTTGCTCGTCTTTCTGCAACTAGCTCATGGTTGGTCTATTGTCTATTCTATCTGGTCATTTTTCTCTTGAGGAATTTCTCACTCATGAATTCTTACATTTGGAGGTAGTAGACATGTTTTGGCCTATGCATGGGATTCCTCTGATCCTTCCATGACTACCTATGGGGTCCTCAACTAATGGATGGTATCCAACAAGTTCAACTTGGATACTGAAGGATTGAAAAACTGCAAATTCTTTTGGTAGGTCGATGTAGCCCCTGACTGTTCTGGTTGTGGTATCCCTTCAAATGTTATCTGGTAAATGGTTGGGGCTGTGTGAAAAAAGTATTGGGAGAACATGTGTCATTCGTCGATGGAGTGTTGTGCCTCAATTCCTACTGATTTTAGATGTCCCAAGAAATCAATCTTGTTAGTTAGTGATGCCTCTTGAACCACGATCGAATTTGGGTTGAATTTATCTTCATCTTCCTTTGTTTTCTGTTTGATTGATTCAAGATATTTTTTGACTTGATTTGTTGTTTCTTGTGCATTGGTCGCCTCTCGCAACCATTCCTTCTCATGCTTTGCTAGTTTTGTCTCAACTGCTTTTTCCTTTGCAATGTGAGTTTCTATGGTTTCTTTACTTTTTGGGTTGGTGGTGATATCCCTTGTTTTATTTAAGTCCTTGATTATTATTCTCTATTCTTTTATCTTGTTGTATGTTGATGCGAAGTATGTCAGCCAGTTGTTCAGGACTATATGTAACATTGTTTCCCATGAAGTGTTTTTCTCCATTTTTTGGCGTACTTCTTTAAATTTCTCAAACTATGTATGCATGATTGCTGTCATTTTCCGAGCCACTCCATCCTGATTGCTTCTCACTGCCCTGCTATGTAGTTGTTTGAGATGCATATTTTCTTTTCTCAAATGGTGGATTTCTGCTTGATTATTAACAAATGTACTGATGACTTCTTCAACCAATTGTTTTATTGCTACTAATGGATTGACTCCCTCTGTTGGTTGATCAATGCCCAATTTTTCCGTTTCCAATAGTACATAGTCCTTTAATACTTGTTTTTATTTATTTATCCTTGTAACAAGTCATGCACCATCTTATGCAACCCTCTTCCATCTATTTGTTGCTTCTTTGGTTACCTCATTATATAAGTCCATTATTTGTTCATCTGACACTACTGCTGGGTCAAATATTGTTTCTGCTTGTGTTGTTGTAGACCCGACTGGTTTGAATTTTGTGAAAGTCATTGCCTTTGGAGTTTTATCCTTCCTGTGTATGATCTTCTTCTTCTTGCTTAACTGTTCTTTTTTTTGCTTAGGGATGTTTTCTTTTCCGACACCGTTTCCTTTGTCATATTCCTTGTTCTATGGATTTTGGTCGTTGTTCTCCCTTGGATTTGGTTGTGTATTGGCATATTTTTTGTTTTCGTTTCCATCCTTCCCTTGATCTTGTAGATTGGTAGGCTCTGTATTTTCAGTCTATTCTGGAGGGTTTGACTGGCCTTTGTGTGGATTTACCAAGGGAGGAGTTTTTGAAGGTTTATTTGATTTTCGAGGTGACTCTCTACCATCCTTGCCTTATTTTTGATGCTCTTCCACCTGGACAGTTCGTAGGCCACTTTTCCTTGCTTCCTAATTAGACTTTTCTGATGAGTCTGTATTGTCCAGTGGTATGATACTTGGTTGTACATTGACTGAATTGTGTGCAGGGGGAGTATAGACTAACCCATGGATATTTATGCTTGTTCCCCCTTCGATGTGTGTCGACTCACCCGCTCCTAGTGGGGTGAAATATGAGATGGTTTCTTCCACTGTAATGGTATTTTTGGCGATTCTAGTTTGTGTTGTATGGTTGATATCCTCCGACCCCGAGGGAGATGTACTTTCTTCTTGACGACTATGAACGTGGGAGTCTAAAATTGTTCCCTCTGATGATACTTGTTGTCGGCCTTTCATGGATTTATTTATGAGTGAACCTATCTTCTTTATTGTTCCTATTTCTTGGACAACTGGAGTAGGATTTAGTGGTGGTGATTCACTTGTGAGGTCGATCATTCCTATTCTCACCCACTGTTTCTTCAGAATATGATTTTTACTCAGGTCATATCGAATGCTCTTTGACCGACGTGATGAAATTGGGGTTGACCAATCTGTATTGTTTTCTTGCTCACTCTCCATCCTTTTCTTCTTTTGTCCTCTTGTTTCAATATGCTTATCTAAGGATGCTCTAGTTTTCTTAGCTTCAACATGCTTCATATTAAGTGTTTCCAAATCCTCTTTGAATTACGACCCTATGCTCGACTTTAAGATATTGTGTGTAGTTGTTTTGTCTTTTTCTATTGGGTAGGCCCTTTCAACTATCTTATTGGTGAAGACAACCAACTTTTCCCTTATCCTAGGGTCATTAAAATCAAGAGCCGTGTTTGATTTAAATGTTTCCTTCCAAATAATATCAACATCTTCTGGGACTATATTAGGGTTGATTGCTTGCTTATCCTAAGACATTTTTTTCCTTTTGTCTCTTCTTGGTCGGTGTTTTCTTCGTTGGTGTGCCTCCTTCCTTGTTGATATTTTCTACAAATGGGACTGTGTACAAGGCTACTTCTCTTTCTTCTTCCTGATCTCCATCCATCAAAAGTGTCAAGATGGATTGATTGTCACTGAGTACCTTTGGTGGTATTGGGTTATTTTTCCTGGAATATTTTATATTTTTTCAGCTAGTATTCCAACTCTTCAGGGGTCGGGCCTCCAACAACTCTAGACCAAAGCGTGGTTGTGTCCAAGCTTAGTCGAATATAGGAAATTGGGGGTAATTCTCTTTGAAATTTATGTTCTATTCTCCACTTATGTGATACATTCTTCAAATGGTTTACCCAACATTTGAACATGATGTTGGCCGAGATGGAGTCAGATGATTCAAATACTCCTTATGCAAAAGCCTTGAAATTATACATAGTCAGGGTGTGTCATGTAGTAAATGAAGGTTCTCGAACTGGGCATACTTGGTTCATGGAAATCCAAATTAGAAGTGATGGGAATTTTATTTCACAACCATTTTCTTGGAAATATTTGCAGTTTCTATTTATTAGTGCTACTAAGCGATATTCCTAGTTGAACTGCGCCCCTGACTGGAATATTTGGCTGATAGGTTCTAACATTGTAAGCTTCACGTCTGAATCTTGACCTGCTATTGTCAGGAACAACAAAAATACGATACATGTCCATTTGGTGCGAAGGTTTTTGACTTAGTTGATCATCAACCCTTTTGAATTCTTTGCTGATGTTCCTCCAGTAAGAGCCCAAATCCATTCATTAGGGTTCAAATTTTTGGGAACTGGAGTGCGCCCATGTGGAATTCCCATGATTCGGTGGATCATTCCTCCCGTAATCCTGACTACGAAATATAGCCAAAGATGGCCATATGGTACCAACTAACAAGGAATTTTATAGCTTCTTCCTTCCACCCATCGAAGTCTACGACTTGAGGTGCACCCAGGAAGTGTTAGTTACCTGCTGCCTCAAGGAAGTTTGTTTCTTTTTTCAAGACACTGTCTTCCATCTCTCATGCTATGAGATTTTTCCAATGTTGAGACCAATCAATCTCTTTTATTCAGGTGATGAAGATATTTTCCATGCGTGCTTGTAGTTTAGTTGCACTAGTTTGATCAAGCTTGGACTTTGTTCTTGGTTCAACCAATGAATCTTCAACATGTCCTCTCATTCTCGACATTTTTGTTATTTCATGGAAGTCAGATTGCTCTTTCTGGAAGTCGGGGCTGAAATACGTAACTTGGAATTATATGGCTTGATTGTGCAAGTGCTCGGGTGTAAATAACATGGGAGCCAAAGTTGTATTCATTGTACAAATTTATAGGCAGGAGATGGATCAGGGAATTTAATTCTGCCAACGAGGATATTAATTCACCTGTCTCGATAGTGGTGTTAAAATTAACTATTTGTTTGTGTGAGGGGACTTCTGCGTCAGCTGTGGCTTGGTGGTTGAGATTGTTCTGTCAAGCATTAATGATATTAATACATTCCCATGTCTTAGTCACATCAACTCTGTCAACTTGAGTTTCTTGGGGTGTGCACTCGACTTGAGCGATATTTGTTTGGGATGCTTGGTTAGGTTGATCTTTTCAGGTAGTTAGGGACATCCAGTTGAAGCATCCGACCATGTTGGTTTCTACTTTTTGATCAGTTTGATGAATTCTCAGCATTTTGAATACATTCTTACTTTGTTGAGAATATTCTTCTTTTCTTGAAGTGTTATTTGCACGCTCACTTGTTTGAAGTTTTTCTCACTCACTTGATCTTTCGAATTGAAATTTATGAGTTTTTTTTTCTATTGAATGATGTTCTTCTCTTTTGATTGATCGATTGGTTAGCTTGTTCAAGTAATGGCGCAAATCTTGTCTGGGTACAAAACTTACTCTTGATTTTTGGGTTTCCTCTCCGATTGATGCCTAGGGACTCTATTCTCTTCTCATCTTCGAGTATTTTGGTGTGAAGGAATGTGTTGTGATTCGGTCATATAATTTATAGTTGTCAATCATTTTCTGTACCTAATTCTGGTAACCGACTTGTTTATTGCTTCCTTAATTTTTATTTCTTGATGTGTATGTTCTTAATCTTTCTTTTACGTTTATTGCTTTGTCTTGTCTTTATTTTATTTTTTATTTTTTTCTCTATTTGTTCCTTTATTATTTATTCCGACTTAGGTCACCCCAAAGGGTTTTCGACCAAGTCGAGTCCTATTGGTGCCTTCAAATGGTTTTTCACCAGTAGGAATTTAGATTTCTATGTGTGATATCTTTTCAAACGAGCCCCATTGACTAATTTCTTGAAGGGGTGCCCTTGTAGTGTTTTCAACTGTACTACTCCCAAAGGTCAAATATCCTCATCCACGTACAGAACCAACCATGCAATCTATAGCTTGCTTGGTTTGCCTTTTACTCGACTTTTGTATAGCAGTACCAAGTCTCCATCATTGATGTCCTTATTTTTAAGATGTCGATCGTGCCAAGCTTTCTGGAGACTCTTTTGAATTTCTCGATGTTGTTGTGCTAGCATCATTTCTTATTCTAATTGGTTTAGATGGTAGAATCAATGTCTTGTGTTCAACACATGAAACAATTCCAGGACAGAGGCTATCCGACCTGTGTTTGCGCATAAATGTAGGAAAATCACTACTTCTTGACCATAAACTAGTTTGAAGGGTGTCTGACCAACCGATATTTTGTATGATGTTCTATATGCCCACATTATTACTGGAACTTTATCATCCCAATCATCTCTATAGAGTCCACATATTTTCTTCAGGCCCTTATGTAATTTTTTGTTAAACGACTCGACGACTCCATTAACTTGTGAGTGATATGTAATTGTTTTTCAATGGTCAATTATGAATTTCCTCACCAATACTTCAATTATACTATTGATGAAGTGGGTTCCTTGATAATTTATTAATGTCAAAGGGCAGCCAAATCTAGTTACTATATTTTCAAAGATGAATTTTGCATCTATTTCCTTTGTGCAATTCTCGACTAGCTTTGCTTCTGCCCATTTGGTTAGGTATTCAACGACTATAATAATGTATTTTGCTTCTGACATTTTTTTTATCTTTTTGGGAAAGGGACAACAAAATCAATATCCCATATTTCAAATGGTAAACTAGGGTTTACCGAGTGCAAGGGAATTTCATTCTTCCACAATGGTCAACCTATCCTTTGACACTTGTTGCATTTCTTTACATGTTCTCAATAGTGTTTGTGTAAAGTCTACTACCAAAGATGATCTTGAAGGATTTTTCTGGCTATTGTGTCGGCTATAAAGTGACCTCCCATTGGGATTGCGTGTACTTCATTAATGATGTCTTCACATTCATGCTCTATTGCACATCTTTGTAGAATTTTTTCAAGTCATAGATTGTAAAGATATCCATTCATGATAGTGAATGGTGCAACTTTCATGGCTAGGATTTTTTGTTTGTTGGTGGGGAGATCATCAAGTTCTTTCCCTTCTTCTATAAAATTTGCAATTTGTTCTAGTGTTTTGGGAACTGCTTCAACCTTGAATATATTCACATTTGGTAAATCATCATCTATCCATGTCGGATCTTCCCCTGTTTCAAGTCAAGAAAGATGATTTGGGTTGACGTTCTTCTTTACTTGTCAAACTACTACTTCAAAGTTGAATTCTTGAAAGAGTAGTATCCATCGACATATTTTCTCTTGATGGACCGATTTATTGACTAGATGTTTCAATTCTTGATGGTCTATGCAAAATATAAAGGGATTTGCTAATAGATAATGTTGAATTTTTTGCAAGGAAAAACTCATTGCTAAAGCTTCGTGTTTATTTATTGTATAATTCCTTTTTTCTTTATTTAATTTTTGAATGGCATATGCATTTAGGTGGTTGTTCATGTCGTCACATGGTTGGGATAGGAACGAACCCACAACAATACTTGGGGCCTCGACATGAACATGAAATTTCCTTGACCAATCCAAAAATCGTAGGATGGACACTTCTACTAATTTTCTTTTTAATAGTTCAAAATATTTGTCACATTCCTGGATCCACTGGAACTCGACTTCTTTCTTTAAAATCTCATCAATTGGGAACGTGATGTCAGAGTAGTGTTGGATGAAATTTCTGTAATACCCCATGTGTCCAAGGAAGATTTTTATTTGTTTATGGTTGATTGGTGGTTTCAAGTCAAGGATAATTTTAATTTTGGCCATGTTGACTTTTATCCCATCCTTGCATATGATATGGCCCAACAATATGCCTATAGGCGTGGAAAAGATGCACTTTTTGATGTTTAAAGACAATTGTATTTGCCTGTATATTTCCAACGTCATTCTCAACCATTGGATGTGGTATTTTAGTAGGCTGTAGATAGTCCAATCATTGAAATACACAACCTTTGTTTTATAAATATATTCTTGAAATACCTTTACCACTATCCTGGAGAAAACCACTGGGGCATTTTTTAGGCCAAACGACATAATTTTGTATGTGAACGATCCAAATTCGAAAACAAATGTAGTTTTTTTATAGATATTCCTTTTCTTTAGGTACTTGATTGTATTTGAAGAAGCCATTAGTGAACGAATAACATTCATGTCCTGCTACTTCATTAATAATCTCATCAACTAATGGTGTTAGGAATAGTTCGATCACTATGATTTTATTCAGTCCTTGGAAGTCAACATAGATTCTTAATTTCTTTAGGTGGTGAATCTTAGGTTGCATGACCATACGACTTGCCCATTCTGATTTTTCAATCGAATATATAATGTCAACAACTAGCATTACTTCGATTTCTTTTTGGACAATGGGATTGTATTTGTGTGCCAACTTATATGGCCATTTTTTAACCGGTTTGGCACCAGGGATGAGGTCAATTTTCATCTCACCCATCTCTTGTACCAATCCTTTAAGGTCTTTGTAGTCACGTGCAAAGACACCTTGGTTTTATTTTAGTATCTTGACTATTTCCATGGTTTGCTTGTTAGACCAATAGTCACCTATTCTGGTAATTTTTGGTCGATCATCTATTGAAATATCAAATTCTTTGGTTTTAATTTCCGCATCCATCAATTCGGGTGCTTTTGACTCATCCAATTGGCATTCTCCTTCCACAAATTGATTATAACTCGACGAAAAATCATGTTTTTCTGTATCGTCTTTCTCTTCGTTTTCTTCTTTGGTTATATAATAGACTTTTTTTACATACTTTTGTACTCCTAGATGGTTTTTCTTCCATCAAAAGATCTGTCTTGGAAAAATTATGCTTTCCATGTCTATTCGACGAGTTATGATATTATTTGGACTATGTGTTGATATTAAATTACAAATTGAAGTCGAGCCCATGTTGACTTTAGCTTTTCCTTTTTTCTGAATCTCCCGGGGACTTGGTTTTTCTAAGAAGTTTTTTTATCTCTCTTCCTACTTCCTGCAACAATGCTCCTTCAGGTATGAATTCAAAGTCTTTAAGGAAGTTTTTATTTCACTCTAATTGACTGTGTGTCCACACACTTCTTCAATTTTATAACACTTGTGGGGTATTCCATCCAATGTGTTTGGAAACATATGTGGCCACACCCTCTCATCCATGTAGCCTGCTTTCCTCCATTCCTTTTCACATTGCTTGATGTGAACGACTGGGTCGAACTCCTGTTTAAAAGTTGGGATGTCAATATTGGCTGATACTTTTTTCCCACCAAATCTTTCGACAAAGTAAAGGCTGGAAGTATTCCACGTTTATAGTTGAGGTGCATGTGTCTCCCACCATCAGGGTTCTTGGCCTGTAAAATATTCGACTAGACTTTGTACTCTCCCTTGTTCTCTCACTGAATTGGAAGCCTCATCGACATGCACCGATGGGGAGTTCCTTTCACTGAAATACAAGGGTTGTTTTGTCTGTGAATGTGTCAGAATTAGTGTAGTTATCTGTTTGAGTTTTGTTTCGGCCACAATAGGTACTACTTGTATTAAGAAGCAAGATTTGGATTGCCTTATTGGTATCGCTTATATCGACCAACACTCTTTTTCTTGGTCTTCATAATTTTCCATTTTCCAATTGTATAATTATGTATTTGAATTCTGGCCTATTGACAATGGGGACCCAACTAGGATTTCTCCTTCACTATTTGGCTCAATGTTATCCTTTTTCTCATTCATTACTTGGTATAGTTGTCGAGCTTCATGAGCTTCATCCCATGTCTCAACCCATGGTTTTCCTTCCTTTAGATCTAGTGGGATTATGATTTTTCTGCCACTTACTTTCAATTTGATTTTATCTCTCCCAAGTGAGATTCTAGATTTCATATTCCGACCCTAAGGTCGTCCAACTAATGTTGGTTAGGAAAGAATGTTTTCGACCAGATTAATTAGTTCAAAATTGACTCATGTTGGGATTCCCATTATAGATGGTGTTACACTTTTAAGAATTCTAATTGGTTCAATGAACCTCTGATCTACTAGCTTAAGAAAATTCATTGTAGGCTGAAGTAGGGGGTTCTCGAGTGAGATCCATGTTTCTCTTGGGAGGATACTTACTTGGGATTTGAAGTTGACTATGACTTGTTTAATCAAATTTCCATTGGTTTCAAGGTCGATTTGTGGGTCTAAGTGGTTTGTTTGTATTTTTTGTGATAACTAGAGTAGACTTTCGATTGGTCTTTGATCTTCTTTGTAATCTCTCGAAATGCTCAATAAGTCGATCAACCGATCGACCAATTGTTTCTCTTTCAATAATTGTAGAAAATTGTCTAGCTCAATTTCTGAAATATTCTCATGTCCCCTCTTGTTGGTTTTGTCCTGGTCGATATTTTTAATTAATTTCATTTCTTCCCTCATTAGTTTTTCCTCATATTCTGAGTCGGGATATGTATTTCAACCTATTATCTGTCGATTTGACGGTTCTGGAAAATTTTCTTCGTGAGCTCCCGAGCGTGTTACTACATGGAGGTTCTTTGAATTCAAAATATCATGTTTTGGCACTATGTGAAGGAGATTCATATTTCTTTTGTTCATTACTTTTTCTAATACGATTGGACAATATTTGAGTGAGTGGTCTCCCACTCCAAAAATGTTACAAAACTTGAGATCAGTTATGTATTTGATTGGGCAATCTGGACTAATGTGTTCCAATAGTTGAAGTAGTAATATAGTCCTCGACCTCATCCTCTACCGAAGTTTCCTCGTCCTCCTCATCCACTGCCTTGATATCCTCCTCAACCTCGACCTCTGTATCCATTTCCACCTTGCTTTGTTTAGTTTTTCCCATTTAGTTGACATTCTTGAATTGAGTGATTATTTTATTCGCATATATGGCACCACTTTGGACACATGTTTCTCAGATTGTGCGGGTAGTCACTTGCATCATGATTTGCTACTCCTTCACATATATCATAGAATGTTTCAATATGAATTCAGTGGACTGCAGGATCTAGTGCATCACTGAATTTGCAATAATATTTTGTGTGGCCCTCAGTAGAACAGATTGTACACCATAGTTTTTTGCGAGAGATCGACATGTTCTTAACTGATTCTTGTGATTCCACAAGTCTTTCTTCTAGTCATTTTTCAATAATTAATGAAGTCAAAGATCCTTCATCATCCATTTCTATTCGTTGTGCTTTTTTCAAGACTTCTTCACATGTCGAGAGATCGTACATACATAGTGGTACTATAATATTTTTCAATAGGCCTACTACATACCATTGTACACGTAGTACTTCGTCATTTGCATAAGGAATTTGACACAAGAGTTCTTTAAATATTTTATCATACTCTTGGATGGTTTCGGTCAGATTATGCTTGATTTTTTTCAATTTTTGCGCCGCAAGGTGGCTGATGTCTTGTGTTTTGAAGAATTTGAGGAAATTTTATTTTATATATGACTTCAAGCATTGTTGATTGTCTTTATAATTCATAAACCATGTAAGATTCTTGGATCGAAGAGCGGAACCAAATTGTGCCATTTGTTTATCCTCACCAGTTATGTTTTCTATGTCCCAAAATTTCTCACAAACAAACCAATGTCATTTGGGATCCTCCTCACATTCATAGATTGGGATGTGGTTGAGTCCCATTGTTAATTTCTTGTATTTTGTTGATTCTATAACTATTGCAAGGATTTGTTTCAAATTCTTCTAGGAAGTAGAACTATTTTCTTAAGTTGAAGTCGGACTATTCAAGTCGATTGGTATGATCTATTGTTGTTCTTCAGTCGGGATGATTTCAATTGCTAACTGCACTTGTTCATTTCTTGGGCTTGGAACATCGAATTAACAAGATTTGTCTATATACTCGACGAAACATCCTCTATAGGGCCACTTCGATTCGTTTTCACTATCTGTTGAATTTGAATATTCCAATAGTAGATTTGACAAGGGGGTAGAGTCTGTGAGGTCTCTTACATGAAGTACTATATATTTCGGTCAATTTTCTTGTGCTTCAATGAGTACCATGTTTCTTATCTGACCAACATTGTTAGTTCGACACCACACCCTTGGTGATTGCGTATGCGAGCTTAAGACTTTTTGTAGGGGAAAGTCAGAGGAAGTTTGGAATATGTAGGATGCAACTTTTTGTAGAGGAAAGTCAAATGGGTCTCGAATCGTTGATATCCATATTGAATTGGTCATTTTCTTGTTGGGAACCACCATCTACCATGCTCAATTGAAATCTTCTACTCCTCCTAGGAACCGTCGGGGTGATCTCAAGGGATGCTCCAACGCTTTTCCTCTCCTTAGTAGGTTTTCTATGAGATTTTAGGGGATCCCTCTCGTTTTATGACTCTTCTCACCTCTTTTGTCTCTTGTCCAAATCTATTTTTTTGTATATCCTTTAAGGGTTTATGGTCCTGCGTTCGACATTTAGACTTCGCACTTGATTCAATTATATTCCTTCCAACTTCTGACATTTTTGTCTTGGGTGTGCTTCGACTTCGAATTTATACCATGTTGCGGATCAACCAACTCCCCAACGTCGGCTCAACTTACTCACGATCGACAATGTCCATCATTTTATTTTATGCTCATTTCTTCAAGAAGTATTCCCAAGCTTCTCTGGTGTCTTTGTAGTTATATTCCAAGAATCCTTCCCACTTGTCTTGTTTCTCTTGTCAATTAGAGTTTAGAGGATGGTTTTTTAGGAGGGGTCGGTAATCAATGATGTCACTGACTCCTTTTTCTAGGAGGAACTTGTGAAGTAATGACGAAACAATGTAAACAAACCCGTCGTGAAGTTCTGTATAAAATTTATTTTTGATAGTTTGGACTGACTCTTTATCTTTGATTGCTTGTTCTTCAATGTAGTCTTGCATGATCCTCTCAAACCACTCGTTCAGGTTTGTTCTTCCCCCGTTTATGATTTTATGCATCAACTTCTCATCGGGGGTGAGTATGCACATTAGATTGACTGAGATATTTGTAGAGTGCCTTTGGAAAGGTTTCCATGAATCATTCATGCGTCTCTGAGAAGAATTGAGTGTGTTCTTCAGCTAATGTCAGTGGATTTATTCTTGCATATTTTTTGATGTAATTGGTAATTTTACGCTCCCACCATTCGTGTATGTATTCCAAGTTTAACATCCATGTTCCCTTTTTATGCATGACCAAGTTTAGAACTATCAAACACATAATATGTAATTACAATTTCTTCTTATTCAAATTAGATTCTAGCCCATAGATCCCTAATGTTGTAACCAATAGCTCTGATACCACTTTGTAATTGTCCCCTATTGAGGCTATGGGGTACTTCTTGAAGCCACCAATTTCCTTCATCTTCTTTCTCTGATATCATTATGTAATATTGATTTGAAAATAAGGGGCTGACTTTTTATGCTATGCAAGCACCCTCTATTTCATTAAAATAAACTTTTCAGGACCTTGCTCAATGTGTTAAAATATGCAAGAGGTTTTATGTGTCAAGTTCATGCTTCTTTTAAATATTTATGTGTGAGATCTTCACAAGATTAAATATGTTGTTTTCATAAATACAACAACAAAAATAAATTGCAAAAAAAAATAACTAGCAAACACTCACAAGAAGAACAACATGATAAAGGAGTTCGCCCCCAACTGGGCTACATCTCCTTGAGCCTCCATCAATGGACTAGGCTCGCTGGGATTAATTTGTCAAATATTATTTTACAATATGTTGCTCAACTCCAATGGATTTAATGACTGTACCATTGGGTTCAGAATACATAAAAACCCTAGAAATGACTAATAGAACTCTGAAAACGGATCTTGGCTCATCCGGGCATGACCTCTTCTACATGTGGCCTTGAGCTTCCCTGAGCTTCCTTGTGGAAAAAACACCTGTAAAATTTCTAAAATGCCTCTTAAACCTATCCCGATGTGTTTAGAGCATAAATTTTTTCCAAAAATGACTATTCAATCACAGAAAATAGACTTGGGCTCATCTGAGCATGACCTCAATCAATGAGGGCTTCAAGCTCCCTGGAGCTCTATGAAACTTCAATGGTGAAAAAACTGCAAAATAAGTCTTCAAATGGCTTTAAAAATAGTTCCAATGGATTGAAAACATCCAAAAACCCCTAGCTGGGATTTTTTGGCACCTCATTTGGCCAAAAAATGAAGAAGATAGGCCTCCTGCCATTTTCTTCCTTCAAGCTTGTTGTCTCTGGTTCGCCAAAACGCACCTCTGTATGTCCAGCGTAGCTCACGCGCTCAATATCATGCTAAAACCTAGCACTAGGTGCATAACCAAAAACTGAGTGAATTGTAGGATGGTTAACGGAACTAAAGCCCCCAACCGCCAAACCGTTGGGCATATGGGTCCATGTGACTTCGTTCTAGCGCAAAAAGGGGCTCCGATAACATGAACGCTTGCGGGCTTGACAAGTGGCATGTAATTGGTGTTAACCATTTGAAACTAAAACCCGTGCCCTTTTCCATGGTCGTGGATCCCACTATATGGTCATATGACAATGTAAGTGCGATCGGGTTCTGGGGCTAAGCCCCAGCCCGGACGCACCCCAAAATATAAAGTATTCAAACTTAAATAAATGTGATTACATATATATAACAAGAAACAAAGTGTGGCGCGTTGGCAGAGTGGACTTTGCAAAGACTTTGACCGGTGAAGGAGGTCTGGGGTTCGAATTCGATGGTTTCCATAAAAAATTTGAACAACCAAACCATATCATAATAGGGTGCCACATGGCAGCCCACGACTGGGCCACGTGGCACCAAACCACTTGACCAAAAAGATGCCACGTGTCCACCAATGATTCTCCCACATCTACCAATAACCAATTTCCATGTCATCAACTACCACCTCAGCGTACGAACATGCCATGTCATAGTACGACCTCTGCTACGTCAGCATCCATACGGACTGTACAGTCATCACAATTTTTTTTGCCTGTTTGGTGATTTGAATAGAACGCGATATCTCACTCATCCGACGTCCGTTTGAACCCAAACAAGTTGCGTTGGGTTTGTGACGATGAGGGATACACACCCATTTGTTTTGAGGCAATTCCGAGAAATTTGAGTTTTGAGCAAAATTTTGACCCCTGGTCCAGATTCTGATCATGCCTTCCCACTGAAAGGATTTTGGACCCACAAAAGCTTATGATTATCTGTCTGAGCTTCAATACACTTCTACTTCCAAGTTCTATCAATTGATTCTACTTGAAAAGTCTTTTTGACAATCAACTGGATACCTTGACATGCCTTGCACTGCAACTGGCTATGTCCCTCAACCACTGTTCTCTGGCTGCTGCTGACCCACTGTTCTCTTTGTGCTTGGAAGACTACCAACATTCCCATTTAGAATCAAGTCCCTCTTGTGAACTCTTTAACGTCAACACAATCCGCTCGCCAATGGCTGCAAAAACTTCCCTGCGACATCTTGTCACAAACCAAGAAAACCATCAATCTTGAAAACAAATTTATACAAGACTGAAAATGATGCCAACAAAGTCTTTTGGCTCTTCAAGAAATCGGTCGCATCTTGTACTTCGTCAAAGAACATGGCGTTTTCCTGCATCTTGGTGTACTCAAAATCAACTTACAAGCCAACAAACACCATCGACTAAACATAAGTCGAAAA
>SNQJ01S0064729.1:86198-101251 GCA_010110895.2 Picea sitchensis
TTAAATAATCTCTTCATTAGAAATACCTTATTGGACACTGAGGGTTTTTCATACAATTTGGCCAATGCGTCCATCAAACCCTTCGTTGTCTTTTCTTTCGAGATATTGAAAGACACCAACGTGGACAGGCTCAGCCGTATCGTTCCTAGAGCCTTTCTGTCAAGAATCTCCCATTCTTCGTCCTTCATGGCTGCCGGTTTCTTTGCTACTCCACTCAATGGTAGGAATAGATCACTCTGATACAAATAATCTTCCATCTGCATCTTCCATAACTGGTAGTTTTGGCCGTTAAATTTCTCGACCCTAAACTTTCCATCTTCTGACATTTCTCCCACTGGAACTAGGAACCCTCTTTTACTACGAGTTACCTTACGCTCTGATACTAGTTGTTAGAAAAACAGGACCACAGAGCAATAAAATAAAATAAATACGGAAATAAAACACAGAAGATACACAATACAAGAGAGACACAAATTTAAGTGGTTCACCCAGTGTGGGCTACGTCCACTAGAGAAATTGCCAGGTCCTTTCTTTATTATTATCCAGCAAAATGAAGGGATACAACCTACAACAAAACCCATTGTAACTTTCTCTTCTTTCTCTCGCAGTCTCCTCTCTCAGAATACAATACCTTCCAACATACATAGCCGCNGGAAAAAAACCCTAACATAATCTCTATCGTTAGATCTGCAGCCTTATAATGAACGGTCCAGATTTACAATGAAATTACAATATACTTTTACAAGGAATTTTTTGCTTCGGGGGACCGCTTGTCCCCAGACCTCCCAGCCGGGGGATAGCCCCCTCGGACCCCCCCTCTGCACTCCCCCACGTGGAAGAGTGTACATACTTCTAGGGTGTAAATACTTCATGGGGTATAAACACAGCTGAAAGTAAAAGACCTCTAAATCAGGAAGATAATCAGGCTCCACAACCAACAACATCATTCATTTCTATTTGCACAATATTGGGTCAAAGTCTTACAAAACATTGGTTTCATTCCCGTCTCCCTCTTGAGTAACAACAACCTTTAATAATATTGCGCAAATCTAGAACTTAACTAGTAATTTTTCTAGGGCTCTTTTGCACCAACATTAGCCAGGCTAGAGCTTTGGAATATGTAGTGAGACACACTCTCCAAAGCACAAAACACACAATAGTATCTTGTGATAGGGAGTGTTCAAATCCATTTGCAACATTTTGTCCTGGGAAGCCCTTCTCACACAAGGGTCAAACCTGAGGTCACATTGAGTTTGGCAGAGTTACTCACCTTGCTTTGTTGGTCTCAGTGTAGAGATTGCACGCATTATGGGGGTCGCTTGAAGGTATACCCACAATGATGAGTGGAAGCCTCTCAAGTTGATTTCAGGCTCGATACCCTGCCCTTACGTGTGGATCGGACTGCCGAATGTTTCCCTAGGCATAATTGTTGTTTGTGTTAACTTTAGTAGCCTATATTCTTAGGGTCTTACACAAGGTGACTGTGGAGGGGCAAGTATCCACGATACTTGGAATCGACGTTGGCCAGACTCACTCGGGCTCCTTGGAGGGTATACCCACAATTATGTGTGGCAGCTTGCACCAAGGTGTAAGTCCGTTAAGCAGGTCATCAACATAACTTTTCCACCCTAGCCCATCCCCTTCTTGTCTCGACTTCGCGACGTTGGGTTTCATCACCAACTAGTGACTTCGGAATAGGAAGGTTTTGTTTGCTTGGTTTTGATTCCTAGATTCTACTAGCGAGTGTTGTTTGTTAACATAGTTGGCCATCGATTTTTTCTGTAGAATTTTTGGTTCAACCAACATTGGCCCTCCACGTCGTTCATGTAGGATGCAAGGACTACCTCTGGAAGATCCGAAAGTTTCTCAACCTTTTCCTCCTAACCCACCGGAGGACTCTCCTCAACAGAGTGAGATATAGGACCACGTACCTTCACAACCGGAAATGAACGATTCTCTAGAGATATTTCAGGTTTATTTTGACCCTCTGGAAGCTTTCCGCCTACCTCATGGATACGAGAGACGTATTTTCTGACTCAATTCGTCTGGAGAAATTGTTGTCGATACTTCTGGATTACCTCCCGAAATCGTTGCCTACTTAAACGAGGACCCTTTTTGGGCCACTGACATAGCTCAGACTTTGACTTATAGAAGGAACCCTCCTACCTCAGAGACAGGAGTTGAAATACCTACCACTTTTGAACCACTTGAAACATCTTACACGTTTATGATACCTTTAGATCACTTTAACAATACAATGTGCTATTATTTTTTTAATTTAGAAGCATTGTCAGCTGGTTCTAGTTCAACCATCCCTCTTCAGCTGGCCCATTCCATGATGGTCCCAAATACTATGATTATTCCCATTGGGAATACGGTGGCTAGACAAACACCTATTGGCACACCACTTTTACCTAGTCAGATCCCATCACTTCCTCTTGGGTATAATGCGTTGAATGCTTCTATTCCCATTCCTACCCAAGTTCCATCCGGAACTCCTGGAGTCTTCACTCCTCCTGGGCAAAATCCTATTCCTGGTTTTATTCCGAAACTTCCCCAGCCCCCNGGAAAAAACATCTCGACAACTTTAGCCCAGTATTGGAACTTTCTTACCCAGGGTAATACTCAATCGACTGGGGGGAAACAACCTCAAGTCACCTCTTTCATACCCCCTAGTACCGGCCAACCTTACCCTGAGACCTCCAATCCCATTTGGGGTTTGAACATTCCATATACTATCCCTTTCCAAGGGAACATACCTAATCAGTACAACCCCATAGGCTACCTGCCACCACACCAACAACCGAATCTTCCCGGATCTTTGCATTATATGCAAACTTCTTATGATCCTACTGGTATACCGACGAGACTTCCTCCCCAAAGTCACCAGTACCCTCACGTGAATAGATAGTTACCCTTTTTGGCCACTTTGGACCTCCTTGATCTGTCTAGAATTTTGAATGACCCTATCCATCCCTCTCCTCATTGACCTATCATACCAGCCAAACTACCATCCGACATTCCTAAGTTTGATGGTAAACTAGGAGAGGACCTGAACAATCATGTAATGAATTTCCACTTTTGGTGTTCATCCAACTATTTTATGGATGACTCCATTCGGTTACGTCTTTTTCAACGAACTCTCACGGGTTCAACTGCGAAGTGGTATATAGAATTACCCCAAGGCTTCTTCACCGATTTCAATACCCTAGATATGGATTTACTCACTCACTACCGGTTTCCAATCCGTTATGAAATGGGAACCAATATTTTGAGTTCTTTCAAGAAAAGTAAATCCACCCATATCTCTGATCACATTCATGAGTGGAGACGACGACGACGTCTAATCAAACTCGATCTTCCCGATCACTTATTGGAAGAATGGTTCATGAAATCCTTCATGAATGAGATATCTAAATACATTTCTATGGGAGGAGTTGTCACATAAGAACAGGTGATCAGTCGTGCCCAGTATCTTGATCTCGTTTATTCATAAACGGGTACTCTTTACGATCTTCTCCCTGATGCACCTTGTCCTTCTACCGCAACCACCTCAACAACCCCAACAACTTCTCATGCTGCTGATGGTGTGATAGGTACTTTCCATGCTCAACCTCAATCTGCATAGGCCTCTCACACCACGCCCAAATCCCATACTTCCAATGTTCAAACTTCTCCGACGCCCACCCCTCCCACCGATAAAAATTCAGAAGTGAACGTCGTTCAATTGACTCCTACTGGTAAGAATAAATCCAAAAAAGGGAAGGGTAGGAATAAGGAGGATACAAATAACAATCCATAATATGACAAGACCAAGACACAACCTGGTGATGATAAGGATAAATGCAAACCTCGCTATCCTTTCCTTATCTGTGGTGATGATCACTACATGAAGGATTGTCCGAGATGTGCTGAGGTCACAAAGTTCCTCCAAGGGACCCCAAAACCTCCTACACTTGTCGTCTTGTCTCAACCCTTCCCTTCTCAACAAAAAGCTCAATTGGTCATCCATGATCAACCTTCTTCCTCCACTACCTCCTATGTACTTATGTGTAATGGTTATTTGAAGAAGAATGACATCACACTTACCACTCATGCCAAAGATTACTCTTCCTCCAAGGAGAAAGTTGACGATATGCCACCTCCATCAGTTCAACAATCTCCCTCGAATCCACCTCCCAATGGTCCTCTTCATCTCAAATGAATGAGCCCCGATACAGTCCATCACGCTCCTCCTAAGGGCATGGTTCGAAAGTCTTCCTTCAATCTCCATGCACGTGCTGCCCAGAAATGCAGTATCGTAGAAGATCTGGCACAAGCACCGTCTGCAATGTCATCCCTCGAAGTCCTTCAGAGTTGTCCTACACAACCGAAGGCACTGTTGAAAGCTATCGGTGGAATCGACCCTACGGATACAAATATAATAATATTTTAATTGGAAGATCACATTCCAAGGTTACCCCCTCAGCTCGTGTTTCAAATAAAAGTTGTTGTCATTGACAAGAACATTTGTAGAACAGTTATTGAAGAGTGCCTTGACGTGTGTCATGTCTATCGCCTGTTGGAAATCCTTTGGCTCTCCTTCCTTAACTGAATCACACAACATGCTCAAAGCCTTTAATGGCTCTATATTTAAACCCTATGGTGTTCTCCCTTTGTTGCCTATTACGTTAGAAGGCAAAATGGTCAATGTTGAAGTTGAGGTCTTTGACACACCTCTCGATTACAACCTTTTACTTGGTTGTAGTTGGATCGATTCCATGCGTGCAGTCATGTCTACTCTTTTATGTATCGTGCGTTTTCCACATCAGGGAAAAGTAATTATAGTAGACCAACTGGCCTTCTTTAACTTTGATACACGTACCGACAATGTACCTTTCATTGCAAAGACACCCCCTGGGTACGAGAATGTCGGTGTGGGTCTACTAAAATATTCCACTCTGATGGGTATGTTTCCAATCCCACCACCCGATGTTCCACCTCCTTTGGTTGCCTCAATTAACATGATCTCCATATCCATCCACGAAACTCCCGCGTCTTCTGACCTATGGATAGTACCCGAACTTGGTGATTATCTTCACTATGACGACCATATGCCCTTAAGTTTGGTTGAATCCGCCTACCAAGCCATTCAATCGGCTGACCCTTCTACTCCCTCTCTCGGTGATTCGTCTCCTGATCCGTTCCGTGTTATTTTTCCCACGGACGAGATGATTATGTCAGTTATGTCGATGGAAGATACCCCTTTGGATGATGGACATCATTGTTCCATTCTCTTTCTCGAACAACACACCATCAAGAGTTACCAACGGATCTCGACTCCGTCGATCGTTGTTGTTATTTCTTCGGTTCGTGAATCCACACATGATGTGTTATATGAAGGGAACTTAAGTAACATTTCACCCACCATCCCCCTCGACATATCTATTAAACCTGGAGTTGTCGAAAATGTCCACATCAGAGATTCATGTTCCACCGATGAATTTGTCACATATAAGTCACTTTTTCAAGAATTTCATGACATCTTCGTGTGGAGCTATGAATAAATGCCAGGTATTGACCCTGATATTGTTGTACATGAAATTAAGACCTACCTGGACGCTAAACCCGTTCGGCAGAGACTTCGCCCGGTCCACCCCCATAAAGCAGGTGCTATCAAGCTTGAAGTTAAAAAACTTCTTAAAGATGGCTTTATTTATCCAGTGGCTTTGACTGATTCGGTATCCAATCTAGTTCCGGTTAACAAGAAGAAAGGTATGATCCGTGTCTGTGTTGATTATAGGGATATCAACAAAGCTTGTCCTAAGGACAACTTTTCTACCCCCTTCGTTGACCAAATCATCGACGATTGCGCCGAAAGTGAAATCTTCTCGTTGATGGATGGTTTCTCCAGATATAATCAAATCAATATCTTACCTGCGGATCAACACAAAACTGCTTTCATTTTTCCTTGGGGCACTTTTGCCTACCGGAAACTGCCCTTTGGTTTGAAGAATGTTGATGCAACGTTTCAACGTGCTATGTCTTATGATTTCCATGATATTAAGCACATTGTACAACCATATTTAGATGACCTACCAGCGCATTCCATGCATCGTAGTGATCATCTGACCCACCTCCGAGCCATTTTCCTTCGCTGTTGGTTCTATCGTATATGCTTAAACCCACACAAATGTGTCTTTTTTGTGGAGTCCAACCGACTCTTGGGATTTATTGTGTCACGTCAATATCTTACCTGCGGATCAACACAAAACTGCTTTCATTTGTCCTTGGGGCACTTTTGCCTACCGGAAACTGCCCTTCGGTTTGAAGAATGCTGATGCAACGTTTCAACGTGCTATGTCTTATGATTTCCATGATATTAAGCACATTGTACAACCATATTTAGATGACCTACCAGCGCATTCCATGCATCGTAGTGATCATCTGACCCACCTCCGAGCCATTTTCCTTCGCTGTTGGTTCTATCGTATATGCTTAAACCCACACAAATGTGTCTTTTTTGTGGAGTCAAACTGACTCTTGGGATTTATTGTGTCACGTCAAGGGATTAGGGTAGATCCTTTGAAGGTCAAGGGTAGATCCTTTGTGTACAAAGTTTGCAAGGGAAGGAAAACTTTCTACATCGTTTTATCCCAAACTATGTTGAGTTAACACTTGGATTTACTCGACTATTAAAGAAAGGCTCTGAGTTTGTATGGGACATCACTGCCAGAAAAGCCTTCAACGATTTGAAATTGACTTTAACCCGTACCCCACTACTTTTCCCGTCCGATTATAGTCGATATTATTTCCTTTATCTCACTGCTTTGAACTCGACCATTACCATGGTTTTGGTCCAAGAAGACGATTTACACGATGAGCATGTCATTTACTATTTGAGTCGGAGTCTCATGACTACCGAAGCCAAGTAATTACATGTTGAAAAACTGGTCATGGCAGTTGTTCAAGCTGTCCAACGTTTCCGTCACTATATTCTATTACGCAAGACCATTGTAATTTTGGATTGCAACCCTATGCAACACATTATTACACATCAATTGCTAGGGGTCAAATAATCCAAATGGATAGTGATTCTCCAGGAGTTTGACTTGAATTCGAATGCACTAAGTCCAAGAAATCCTTGGTGTTTGCCGAACTAATATGCAACCTTCCCTCCGCTGAGACAGAAAAAGTGGTAGAGGATTCCTTACCCGACAAATCCCTTTTTTTGATCAGTTCTGATGATGCTTGGTATGGAGATATTATCATTTATCTCCAGACTCAAAAATTTTGGACAAACCTCTCTAGTACAGACCGTCGCCACATCCGCTATCAAGCTCGTCAATACATCATTCTCGGTGACACTCTTTATCACCGGGGTGTTGACACTATCTTATGTCGTTGTCTCACCTTTGATGAGGCCGAGAAAGCTTTGACTGAATGCCAATCTGGAGCATGTGGCGGTCATATGTCTGGGTATTCCACTGCCCAAAATATCTTGTGAGCTGGGTACTTCTGGCCTTCTTTATTTAAATATTGTATAACTGTCGTCCAGAAATGCCACACTTGCCAAACATACAAACATAAGATCAGATCTCATCCCGCTCCTTTATACCTTGTAGTTTTTGTTGGACCTTTCGCTAAGTGGGGTATCGATTTCATGACTTGTAACCCTCACTTGGTCGAGGGGCATGGATACATTATCATAGCCATGGATTATTTCACGAAATGGGCTGAGGTGATGCCTACATTCGACAATACATGAAAAATTGCAGCTCTATTCATATTCAATCACCTCATCACACGATTTGGAATCCCATAGTCTATCGTCACTGATCATGGTAGACACTTTCAAAAATTCATGATGTCTGAGCTCACAAAAAAGTTCGGTCTTTGACATAAAAACTCAACCTCCTACTACCCACAGGCCAATGGCCAAGTTGAAGCAATCAACAAGGTTCCTATCACCATGCTTCGACGGATTATAGGAATTCACAAAACGGGTTGGCACACGATGTTTTTTTCAACATTATGGGCTTATCGGACATCCGTGAAGTCTGCCACGGGGTTTACACCTTTCCAATTAGTGTATGGTTTAGAAGCTGTCTTACTGATTGAATGTGAGATCCCATCGTTAAAACTAGACATTGAACTTCTTCCAAACACCTCTGCTGAAGAAGAATGTTTGTTGTATATTATGTAATTGGATGAAGCCCATCGAGATGCCACCCTAGTTATTGAAACCTAGAAGAAACACATCAAGGCCCAATACGACAAACATGTCAAACCACATGTTTTATATGAGGGCGATCTAGTTCTTCTCTATGAACAAGATTGTGATTTGATAGGTGCCAAAAAATTCGAAGCTATGTGGCGAGACCCTTATATCATCAAACGAGTGTTGGAGAAGGGAGCCTATGAGTTAGTAGATTATGATGGCATTCCTTTGAGTGAACCCAGAAATGGGCTTTACTTAAAGAAGTACTATGCTTAGACTATCTTTGCATGAGTGCTTGTATTTTATTGTATCATACTGTTGTGTGCAACATTTGTGTGTTTTTTCATTATTTGGTTTCTACCCCCAACTGCTTATCTTGCATTGTGCTTGGTTTTCATATGTTGGAGTCTTCATTACCCTACCTTGGCTTCACCGATGGCGCTATTCATAGCACTCAGAACCTAGCTTCTGCTGCATGGAAAATATATGCACCCACAAATGAACTTATCAGTCTACACGGTGTTTGCCTCGGTCGTGCAACCAATAATATATCAGAGTATAGCACCGTCATCGAATTGTTGACTAATGCTATCTCACTTGGGATTCGTCGTCTGGTTATACGACTTGATTCGCAGCTAGTAGTGCTACAATTAAGTAATGTCTATGCTATTCAAAGTCCTACTTTGTTATGGGTGTATTTACAAATTCACCTCTTCGAACGTTATTTTGATTATATCGAGTATCAACACATTCCTAGATGTATAAATACATTAATTGATGCATTAGCTAATTATGTGTTAGACAGACATATGAGACATTTATAAATCCAATCACACATCACATGTATTAAACAAAGCAAAATAAGCTGGTAGAATCCTCATGTACATATATATAACGATCAAAAGGTTTTTACAAAAATATTGTTTTTCGTCCGAAGATCAAAATATAAAAAATGAAGCTCATAGCTTCTACAAAAATAGCATCATGGATGTTGCTCACGATAACACACTACAACTAGTGCTACCCTACGAAGAAATCATCTTAGTGGACCCGACACGCCTATGGTATGGCACTGAAAACACCTTGGGACCTCGCCAATCGACATATCCAGGATACCTGCAGTCAATCCCTCTAGGTTCTGTTCGATTGCTTCGCAGTCATCCACATCCCATCCTGTGAATATCGTTGCTTCCCCTTGCCTCTGGACAGGGGATGTACCCAGGGGCTGGAATGGCCCTACATTTGTATAGTTAGGATATTTTTGATTAGTCATTGGATTGAAAAACACATAAAATATTTAATATTTTGAAAAAAACTTACAAAAACACTATAAAAGAAAAATGTCTTTCTTACCTAGTTCCCCCCACTGAGAACCCTCAAGTAGCACTAAGTTAGGATCATTGTGAAAATCCAGCCCGACATATGCATAGTCATCGATCATCAAGATCTGGGGCTCCAACCAATCGAAAAATGTGTCATTATATCTAATAATGGATCTTGCCACATGTTGGGACATGAGATCACACCACTGCTTCATCTGCAGATCTCATGGCGTTGGTATATTCCAATCTACCTGTAAGCGAAAGTGAGGGACTCTTTCCAGGAAGAAAGATACCAAAATGGATCCATACCCAAACTGTTTCAGATCCTTGTTCTTTCTCTTGGTCAACTGGCTCTTCATATTAAGAAGAAGCCCATCACACCAGTTGAACACACGAGATTCCATCCATTCTATCACATACTGAAAATAGATCTGCAGAGCCATGTGTGGAGAAGCACTCCCTGCCATTTGTGCAATGGTGAAAAGGATGGTTCTCAGGGTCAGATCACCTTACCCTCACGTCGCTTGACCCCGGGTTCACAATAGAGTCTGATGTATTCACTCATCGGTAAACCCCCACCTCGACCTCCTTTTAAGGTCACTTGAACCCCACAATGGGACAACCCTATCAATAAGTAGATGTCTTCGATGTCCAGGGAGAGAACATGAACACCCACATGGAATACTTGTTGGTCCATGTCCCACATACGTATCAAATATTCCAACAGTCTCAGCTGGGCTCTCATGCCCTGGATCTTGAATAATTTTAATAAACCACACTGTCGTAGGGAATTTATGGTGCCCAGATCATTTAAAGCCATTGCATCATTGTCTTCATGCTCTCTTTCTCTCCACTCCAACATATTTTCAATCAAAATACCTGCATGGAGATGAAAGAAATTAGTTAACACCTTCAATTATCATGATTTGGAATTATTTTTGGTCCACCGTATCTTTTTCTTTTTGGGTTTTATGCCACTGCAACTGGGCCTTGGTTACAGAGCGGGGTTTCTGCAGGTGAACCATTAGGCACCTACATAAATCCTTGATTTCCACAGGCCCTGGTATAGGGCACCTATGGTGGCCCCAACACGTGCCTATAGTCCAAACATTCACCCAAAAATTCATCTTTCAACCGATTAAAATGGATTTTAAACCATTAAAAAAGGAAGAATACGAGGTACTTACTATTTTCATGCAAACCATTCGTCGAATGTTCGCTCGAGCTCTCCACAATCAACCACCAAAATACGAGGTGAAAAAGGGCTTTTGGACAAAGCTTTTGGTCAAATACAAATGAAATAGTGAAAATGAGTTATTACCCCTATTTATCTCATTTTTTACTTTTTCTAAATATATTTTATATTATTTAAATATATTTTCTCAAAAATCTAATGGTCTCGTGAGTGTTTTTTCTTGCAGATGGGCAGACTAGGGTTCCGAACAATGAAGTATGAACAATTTTTTGCGATTTGTTTGTCTTTTTCGTCGCATGCATGATTACTTTTTAGGGTTTTTTAGAAAAACCTCGAGCTTATTCTTTGTTCGTTCTCATGCTCAAAAAATGATGAGAATGTAACCGAGTATACTTTTGTCATCTTTTCGTACTCGTCATGGTAACACAAAAATAACGAAACTTACAGAGTAATCTTTAAGCTCTTTTCACACTCCTTAAAAACGAAAAGATTGTCGAGTGACCTTGTTATGTTCATGCTCGCAAAAGTATTTGAATAAAACGTTCGACGGGCGACAGTTTATCACTTTTTCGGTCTTGTCGAACTATTTTACGAAAAAGGAACTAAGAGAGTTCTCTTTTAAGTGTTTTTCAAGACTCTATAAACATGAAAAACCTTTGAGTTTTCTATCTTTGGACTCATAAAACAAACATCAATATACCCATATGGGACCGAACCACTCCTTCTTAGGGTTCGTTAAAAATACTCCAAGGGACTCATCCGAAGGATGAACTTACATCAACAAGCATATGTTATCCTCCTCAAGCTTGAGTAAAAATAAAGAGGTACTTGCTAGAAATGGTGGGGGGAAAATTGGGAAATATATGTGTCTCTATATTTGTGTTAGTGGTAGTAAGCGTCGCTCTTGAACATGGCACCTCCTTTATCCTTTGAATCCGGGTTGGGAAATCCATTTGCCTCTCGTCTGACTTTCTACAAGTTCATATCTTGGGTCATCTTTGAGTCAATGCTGCCAAGACCAATGTCGTGCCATCCATATGTTCAAGAGAAGTTCAACCAAGCCCTCTATTGAGTCGGCCATCTTCAATTGTCAATTCCTATCATGTTGGCCTTCCTTGTGTCCATTCCAAATCATATTCGTACTTTTCTCTACATCAAGACCCTCCTGTGATGAGTCTTTTCCTGTCGACTTCAACACATTATCCAGGAACAAGACTTAGAAACTATTTAGTGACTTGGAACATGCATGCCTTAGTGGCAGGTTTCTTCGCTTTCGACAACGGATTTACATCATTGATCCCTGATCGAAATATTCCATCGAGTGTTCGACCTCAACTCATCTATTCACACTCATTGGATTGTACTATCATCCCTTGGGGATCATTGACATCAATGGTGATTTCCCTCGCATTTGTTAACAGTTTTCATTAATGACCAGTAATCGAGTGGTTTCTAACCATGTTCGACTTCAACACCTGTAATCACATGGCTAGATTTGTACTAACGGACGACGGGATTGAAGACCCTGCACCTCATCATTTTTTGATCCAGGTTGTGATGGAGTACTTGTGATTTGAATTGGCACATAGATCCACTTTGTATGTTTTGTGGCTTTGTCTGTATCTAAGTCTTTCCAATACATAGATCCACGGTGTATTCCTGGTGGCTATGTAAAATCTTGATGACATGGATCCATAGTGTATAATTGGTGGCCATGACTTATGATTTCAATCATTTATAGTCTGAACATGGGAATGCCTACTTCAGACATGGTATAATATTGTGCGGATGCTTGATTGTTTGCAATTTCCTAATTGGTGCACTCCTTGTTCCTGACACACACACACACATTTTTACAAAGTATTTCGGTTGTCACGAGTTCCAGCCTCATACTTTGGGGGGCATTCCGTTACACATTATTTTGGTCATTTTAATGATGATATCCCAGACATGTGTTCAGGCTCCCAACATGACTTTTTGCCTGAGAAAATCAATTTCTTTCCTCCTCTACAAGGTTGTTTTTTAGAAAGGGTCCGCAGGCTGCCCATACTACCCAGTGAAAAAATATATCATTTCCACAGGCTACTCTATGGCTGGCCTGCGAGGATTCTGTAGGCTACTACATAGGCAGTGTTGGATTATTGAGACGGTGGGTGAATTAGTAATAGCGTAATTATAAAATTTTTTCTTCAAATGTTATATCAATGTAGAATTATTATCCAATAATGAGTAGTAAGAAATAAACAATCACACACATCACTCCTTGTTCCCCCATTAATAATATTTTTACAAAGTACTGCTGTACTACTTGAAGTTCCAAAATTTCTTTACACTTTGGGGGTATTCCACATAATATTGGTTTGGCTATTTTAATGATGATATCCCAGTACATGTGTCTGTGTCTCAACATGACTTTTTGCCCTGAGAAAATCAATTTCTTTTCCTCCTCTGTTGTTTTTTTAGAAAGGGTCCTACAGTTGCCCATACTACCCAAAGGAAAATATATCATTTCCATGTGCTACTCTATGGTCGGGTTCAAGGAGGATTCCGTAGGCTACTACATAGGCGTTGTTGGATTATCGAGACTATGGGTGAATTAGTAATAGCTTAATTATAATAAATTTTTTCTTCAAATGTGTTATATCAATGTAGAATTGCTATCCAATATAGTAAGAAATGCCCAAATCACACATACATAGTACACCGTTAATTTTATGTGGAAACCAACGAGAAAACAACACAATGCTTTTTCTTATGTCTTGAAGAATTACATTCATTGGAAGCACCAACTTCCTTTATTTTCAGTTGCAAACCTGAAGGAAGCTCCAACCCTAGTTTCTCACACATAAACTCAAGGGAAGTCTTTAACTCCCAATTCTCCTGGTTACAAACTGTAAGGAGGGCTACAACCCCCATGTTCTCACATACAATTGAAGGTGGTTACATCCACTCTTTCTGCCCCATCCTACCACCCCCCAGGCGATGTAGAATGATGGAACCAATGCCACCATCACTGTGGAGATATACTATTGTAAACCTATACCAATAAATTCTAAACCATGCATCAACCATGCATCAACCTCGTACTTCAACCTATATTTTCATAAACAAGTGCATCAACCATGCACCAACCCTACTCAAACAACCCGTAATCAACCTCCATACCATAAACAAGTATCCAACCATGTACCAAGTATGTACCACCATGTGTCAACTAATAATCAACTACATTCATCAATATACCAACATCATCACCTATACACCTCATGTATAAAGCAACTCATCGCCTACTTTTGTCTCAACCATGTACTCAACATAAAATTTCAAACCAAAATCCTCATCAATTTCATCATCCAAATATGATTTGTAGTTTTATAATAGACCTTGGTGTATATGATCACATTCCTCAAGAACCTCCTCTTCCTTAATTTTAACAACAAAGAGACTATCATTTTCATCAAACGCTTTTAGTCTCACATGCCTAGTTTTGATTACTAACAACCCTAACTTGAAGTAATCATAACTTTGAACCTGTAATGTATAAAGATCTGAAACTCATACACAATGTTCTTCAGTGTTTTTTGTACAATTCCTCTAGGTGTCAATACTTGGAACCTCTCAGAAAAGGATTTATAGAAAAAATGGCATACCTTGTTGAATTCTGGCTTATTCTAGAGAGCGACCTTGTAGAGCGTGCCCCGCATGAAATATTGGTTGAATTGATCTAAAATTTTTACACAGAATACTAAAGAATGTACCCTAACCAAAAAATTTGGTCTCACTGAATTTGGATCTATTATGAATAAGTTATGACGTTTTTACCCGAGACACCTATTTTTTACTAGTTTCAAGACTAACCACAAACCCTATTTTCCACGGAGTGTAACTCCCAAAATACAAAGACCCACAAGATGAATTGTTTACCATAGATAATTGGGTATGTTTTATCAATTTCATAGCAATTTAACGGTCTGAATCATTATAGAAAAAACGTTATAGCGAAAATGGTGAGATGACCTGTAAATAACATACCTTAGAAAGCACCATCAAAAGAATTTATCCTTCCTTGCATTTCAGCCTTCTTTTCTTCACCTTCCCTCATAAATTTGGCTTATATATCCTTGATTACCTCAGACACCTATAGATATTGAATATGCTAAAGTGTTATTAAAATGAGAGAGCCTTGCCTCTTATTTATACTCTCCAAGTAGCTTCCTTAAAAACATCTTCTAGGTCACTTGGCCCACTTTCCTTATTTTAGGGTTAATCCAATTCTAATTTCTCCATTAAATTTATTATTGAAATAATTTATTTTGTATTCAATTTGAATTATAAT
>SNQJ01S0064730.1:40682-56457 GCA_010110895.2 Picea sitchensis
TATAAAAATAAAAATAAAATAAATAATTGTGTTATTATATTATGATAATTTAAATTTTATTAATTAAAAAGGGGAAAGGGATAAAGTTAATTTCTACACCTGCCAATTTGAGTTCTCAATGAAAAGGGGAAAGAGGAAATTCTAAAATAATTAGGAAACTAGGAAAAGAGGGAAACATAAAAAGAAAAGGGAAAGACAAGGGAAAAAGCAGAAAGTCAAACTTACTAAGATATCTACCATTTAAGAACTTTCTTATTTAAAACTGAACTAGCAAATTAATAATGGGGAAAGTCATTAAAACCTGTAAGGGAATTTGGGGACACGTAGGAGCAATTCTAGGAGTGACTCTAGGTGGGTGATCGAAATAAGGGTAAATATTTAATTAAAGAAATTAGTTTTTGGAGGAATGAAGAAGATGGGTGACACATGTACAGGGAGGATTTTTTTTTAATTAATTTATTAAACATTAAATGAAATGGGATTTGGGAAAGTAAGGGACTTCAAAACTCTATATAATGAAGGGAGGAGAAGGATGAAGGATCTCTTCTATTTGCATAACGTTATGCTGCAGAAATCTATACTTGATTGACTTTGCTTGTGGGAGTTGGGATACCTAGCTCGGTGAGGAGTGGTAGCTCGGCCTTGCGAGGCGTGATGGGAGCTAGCTGAATATATGGATAGTATGTCTGACCCCTTTGCGGTTCGGGGGGCTAAAGGGGAAGAAGAGTACCCCTAGCATTGGCTGGGAGGTATAAATGAAGTCTCATCGGTTGGCAAGAGGGAGTTGCACGAAGCGCATGGGACATCAACTCAGAGTGGGCGATCAGGCAACGATATGCTTTCTTTATTTTTTCATGGTAGATTGTAGTAGGATTTATGCTTTGGATATGCTTGTTTAATTGGTTAAGTAAATTGATTGTCTTAGAGTTCTAGTTGATGACTGAATTTTTTCCATAGCCTAGGTCGATGATTGATTGACTCTCATGGCCTTCGATTCCCGACATGTCTTGACCACCCTGTGGTGTATTTATTTGTGAAGGTTGTGGTTGTTTTTTATTTTCGTCCCTAGATCATCATTCCTTGCTTCAACAGTCAGCCAGGAGCCTGATCTATGTTCGTTGCTTCAATGTTAATAGACCTATGGATCTCAACACCCTGCTTTTTTTTGTGTGGATGATGAGCGAAGGACGTTCCTGTTAGCCGTCTACCTCCGTTATTGTCCTTGGCTGATTGTTGGACTTGCGCCTTCTAGCAAAGACCTATTCATATGGATTATCTTGCATCTTTGTTGGTTTTTCTCTGTGCCTTTACTGATAGAATCCCTGCGATCATTTCAATGACTTTTTCCATTGGATCCTTGTGTTTCTCTTACTGTTGCCTGCATTTTTTTTTATTTGGTATTCTAGAAAGGAAGAAAAACAATTTAATTTGAGTCTACATTTTTATATTGGTATCCTAGAATGTAAAAAGGATTTAATTTCAATCTGCGTTTTTATATAGGCATTCTGGAAATGGAGAGAAACATTTTAATTTCAGTCTGCATTTTTATATTGGTATCCTGGAATGTAAAAAATATTTAATTTCAATCTGCGTTTTTCTATTGGCATTCTGGAAATGGAGAGAAACAATTTAATTTCAGTCTGCATTTTTATATTGGTATCCTGGAATGTCAAAAAGATTTAATTTCAATCTATGTTTTTATATTGGCATCCTAGAAATGGACACAAAAAAAGAATTTAATTCCTATGTCAATTTTTTTATATTTGGTACCCTGGCTTTGGATAAACGTTTTGTGTTATTTCTTAGTATGCGTTGTAATGGTATCCTGGAATTGGAGAAAACGAATTAAATTCTCTGTCAACATTTTACCTTTTAAATATTGACTGCAAATTGGCTTCAGTCTGGTGTGTTTGCCCATCGTTTTACCTTTTAAACAATGACTAGGACTTGAATTTCCTTCTGGTGCATTCTTTACCATGCTTTTTCCTAGAAAATGTGACTGAGTTTGCATTAAAAATTTACTTCGATTGATACTTGATGCCTGGTGATTTGCAATTAATTGAAGCTATGCTTTTCCTATTACCAACCACGTTTTTGTCTTTTAAAAGTTGACTGATATGTTGTTTATTTGCCCACGAATTTTGTCATTTAATTTGTGACCGAGATTGTTGTGGAATGGCCATGTTTTTGTATTTTAAAACTTGACTAATATGCGGTTGAATTGCCCACAATTTTTGTCATTTAATTTGTGACCGATATTGTCGTGGAATGACCACGTTTTTGTCTTTTAAAAGTTGACTGATATGCATTTGAATTGCCGACGATTTCTTTCATTTAATTCGTGAATGAGATTGTTGTGGAATGCCCACGTTTTTGTCTTTTAAAAGTTGACTAATATGCGGTTGAATTACCCACGATTATTTTCATTTAATTCATGGCTGATATTTTTGTGGAATGCCCATGTTTTGTCTTTTAAAAGTTGATTGATATGTTGTTTATTTTCCCACAATTTTTGTCATTTAATTCGTGACTGAGATTGCTATGGAATGCCCACATTTTTTCCTTTTAAGAGTTGACTGAGTTGTTGATTAATGCCCACGATTTTTCCATTTAAAAATAAGTGGTTTAGTTTGTTGTTGAAGGGACACAAATTTGCTAGTTAGAATGATTATTGTGTTTGCTGGAATGGACATGAATTTTGACTTAAATGTTGCCTTCGTTTGGGCTGTCGAATGACCACGAGTTGATCCTTCCGTAGTTTTTTATTGTCCTTTTTATTCTCCTTCACATTGAGTGTACCCAGCGTTCTCACTGCCAGACTTTAATTACTACAACGATGATGCTAGCCATGTTAATAACCATGTTAATTGCAATGTTAAATACTATGTTAATTCCCCTATTAATTGCCAATATAACTGCCACAACGATGTTAATGGTCAATAGTTATGTTAATGATGATGTAAATTGCTACAACGATGTTAATAGTCACCAATTACCTTCTTAATGTGAATAGACAACTAGTTATTTTTGGGTACGGTTACTAGATAGAAGGCATGTGTAATTTAATCGTTTACAAGTGTTGTAATCGTAGCATTCACCATTGATGTGGCGAATGTGGTTATATATTTTAAACTGATAGTTAGGTTGTAAATTGGGATTAATTCATAAAATTCCCAATTAGACTGTGATTAATGATTAAATGAGATTAGTAAGTATTGACCAAAGTAGAGGTTAAACTTGCGAATTTAACTTGTGGTTAATGATTAAATTGTAATGCAGAGTTACCGAACTGATTCGTAATTAATGTTATCTGATTGAATTTAATGACAATGGTGTAAAGTAGAATGGTTGATTGGATTTTATTAATTGTTAATCAGTTGATAAGTTAAAGACCAAATTAAAATTTAGACTTGCTAAATTTTGATGGATACTCAATGTCAAAAAAAAATTGTCACTGTTGACTAGTTTAGACTTGATGAATGGGTCGAATGGTTGACGAAGTGTGACTTCCCTGGTAGTCGTCCTCTTGTGTCTCGTCAAAATTTTTTTGCGGGGTGTGGGTATAGTCTCCCTGTCAGTATTCGTCTCATAGCGCGTCGGAGTTTTATAGAGTCCTTGGTCTAGATAGGATGTGTTGCACCAAGGTTATTGACACGTCTATCACCTTGGGATGGCATGATTCCTGATGATGGGATCATGACGCACCCTATTTGGATAGTGGTAAATGATAACTTGGTCAGAGTCGGTGTTTTCTGTGTGATTGTTGTTGAGCATTGTAAGTTTTTTTTTGTGCACAGCCTGAATGGCTTCAAGCATTTGGTTCATGTGCCTTGAGGTTCTAGTCTTTTTCGTCAATGTCATTGTGTCAGGAAGGGGAAGATGTCCCTTAGCATGTAGGAGTGTCTTGTTGCATCAGGCAGGTAGTCAATCCTCCTTCTTATTTTGCGCATCTTGCCCAGTTTCCCTTGTGCCAGTGAGTGGAGTAGTAGTTTCCTCTTGCCTGGGTTGTGTGCTTATGTTCATCATCTGTGGTGTGCTTAAACCAGTGTCTTCATTTCCTTTCTTGCCTCTTAATTCTTAAGAACAAAAAAAAAAAAATATTGCTTCACCCGTAGTCGTAATGAAGGGGACGTTACATATGGTATCAGAGAGGGTTCAACCCGCAACTTGGGATCACTACAACTTTCATTGATATGATTGATTATAATGTTGCTAATTAAGTTGACTTGTACTCATGTAGGTAATCATGGTTAGAGGATGTCGCAGAGGTAGACGACAGGGTGGTAGGGGAGGAGGGGCGACGCCTCTAGTAGTATCCATGCTTGAGGGGTCTAACCCCCAGGGAAATGAACAGGTTGTCGGGTAGGAGCAGATAGCAGTAGGTGATGTGGTCGAAATGATGAGATATTTTCAGTGCATGTCTGAGGCACTGATCAGCCATTTGGACAGAGATAAGGCCAGAGATCTAACACCCCCTGAGTGTCCACCACGCGCTCTAGTCAGTACTAGTAGCATTCACTGTGAGCTCAAGAAGGTCAAATTTCCCAAGTTCTTTGGTGCCCTGGATAGTGTAGTCATCGAGGCATGGTTGGAGAATATGGCGATGTGATTTTCACTTCGTAACTATACCTCCAACATGAGGGTCTGCATGGCATTATTTCAATTGAAGGGGAGCACTCTTCTATGGTGGAAGAAACTCCTACCACAACTGAACATGGTGTCATGTGAATTGTTCGAGGAACAATTATGAGAGAGGTACCTATCAGAGGAATTCATAAAGTGTCAACTCAATGAGTTCAACACCTTATGACAGGGCAGTCGTATAGTGCCCGAGTATGAGGCCCATTTTATGGATCTTCTTCAGTATGCTCTACACTTTAATATTGAGAAAATTAATATTAATAGGTTCTTATTCGGCATTAATGGCATCACAAGCGCAAAGGTTAGGATTATTATGCCTCAAAACTTGCATGATTTCATCCAGAAGGCCCTCATAGCAGAGGAGGAGATTATTAGTGGTGGTCAGAGAAGGACTCTAGCGAGACCAATAGGGAAAGTGTCTTTTGGTACACAACAACATCAGACACCAACCTGACATACACCCAGATATCGTGGCTTCAAGAGATGATCCACTTTCACTACACTTCCGCGACTGGAACCTCAGAAGTGGACACCTTATCGAGGACCACAACATAAAAAATAGCGGTGACTGTAGCAACAACATTTTAGGCCTGTTAAAAAGAACCGACTATGATTCTAGGTCGGTGGGCCGTCATCTTCTGCTTCGGGTACCAAGACTACTGGACCGAAGAAGGGGTGTTAGATGTGTGGGGAGACACACTACCAGCGTGACTTCTCTATGGAGAGAACTAGAGCATATGGATCAATCAGACCCACTGCCATGGGATATTTGGGCAAGGCCCATTAGATTCATACAGAGGTGAATAACTACCACATAGAGAACTAGTCGACTGTGCTCAAGACATCAGATACCATCTCTGACTAGACCTTTAGTATTTTGATAGATCCTAGTGCTACTAAGAGTTTCATTTTAGGTGCAGCACTAAAAAGGATTAAGGTAAAGGAAGTCGAAAAGAATGAGTTTAGATTCATAGAGATGGCTTCGGGAGCCAAACAGAAGGATGGAGGAAAGGTTATAGGATGCACCCTTAAACTTTGAGAGTTTGTCACCAGGGCCAACCTGTACGTTACGATCTTAGGATCTTATGGCGTCATGATCGGTATGGACTAGTTGGAATCACATGAGGTGGTATTGAACTGCAAGATGAAATAGTTGAGCTTGGTCGATGACGAGGGACAGAGACATGTGATTGTAGGTCGGAACCAGGGAGTTTCCTTGAGTTTCATCTCTTCTTTGCAGCTACAGAAGACCATGTGCAAGGGGGTTCAAGATTTACGTGATCCTTGCGTTAAACGAGAAGGGAGTGGCGGAAGGTCTAGAACACCTTCCGGTGGTGAGATAATTTACAAACATCTTTCCGAAGGAGTTACCTAGGATTCCTTCAGAGAGGGAATTGGAGTTTACTATAGACCTAAAACTAGGAACTGAACCTATAGCTAGAATGCCTTATTGGAAGTCGACCCCGGAGTTACCGGAGTTGAGAATGCAACTAAAATAATTGTTGGACATGGGATTCATACATCCAAGTGTGTCATCGTGGGGTGCACCTATTATGTTAATATGAAATAAGGATGGGTCATGGAGGCTCTACATTGACTACCGTCAGTTGAACAAGGCAACGATCAAGAATTAGTATCTATTGTCGATGATTGATGATCTGTTCGATCAAATGAAGGGCATGATGGTGTTCTCAAAGATCAACTTGCGATCAGGATACCACCAGTAATGAATTAAGGAGGATGACATCCCTAAGACCGCCTTTAAGGCGAGGTTAGGACATTACGAGTTTACTATTTTACCATTTGGACTAACGAATTCCCCAAGGGTATTCATGAGTATAATGAACGGGGTTTTCCGCGAGTACTTGGACAAGTTTTTCCAAGTATTCATTGACGATATTTTGATTTACTCTCAGAAAACGAAGAAGCATGATGAGCACTTGCACTTGGTACTACAATGTTTGCGAGAGCACAAATTGTATGGGAATTTGTCCAAATGCTCATTTTATCAATCAAGGATTCACTACTTGGGGCATGTCATCTCCAATGAAGGTATCGTCGTGGATATAGCAAAGGTCGAGGCTATTATGGAATGGCCTGCACCGACGAATGTCTTGGAAGTCCATAGCTTCATGGGTTTAGCAGGATATTATCGACGGTTCGTTGAGGGATTTTTGAAGATAACAAATATGATCATGGAATTGCAGAAGAAAAGAAAGAAGTTTGTTTGGACCGAGAAATGCGTGGAATCATTTCGGAGGCTCAAGGATCTGTTGACAATAGCACTGATACTAAATTTCCCTGACATGGACACATACTTCTTGGTATGCACCGATGCATCCAAGGAAGGCTTAGGTGGAGTCTTGATGCAAGATGGACGAGTGATCGCTTACATATTGAGGAAACTTATAATGCACCATTTGGAGTTGTTATCCATCGTATATGCCTTGAAGGTTTGGAGACACTACCTTGTTGGATGCAAATTTGAGCTAAAATGACCACTGTGGACTACAACACATCTTTACTCAAAGCAACCTGAATGCGCTACAACGGTGTTGGTCGGAATTACTTAGTGAGTATGAATTTGGGATTACTTACATAAAAGGAATAGTGAACTGAGTGGCAGATGCATTGAGTCGGAGACCACACATATTTTTGGTGTTGCCTCTTCAGATGAATCTACGTGTTAAGATTCTAACTTTACAGTGTGACAATGACTGGTACAAAGAGGTGGAGGGTTTTATCGGATAAAACACAATGATGGTACCAAAATTTGAAGGATTTACGTTTGACGACGATGGATTATTGAGGTTTAAAAATAGAATTTACATACCATCAAACAACAAGTTGAGGATGTTGATCCTAGGCAAGGCTCATAGAGTCATATACATGGCTCACTCGTGAGTCACGAAGATGAGGGAAGACCTTAAACCCTTATTCTTATGGTAGAGAATGAAGGCAGACATAGTAAATGTTTATAATGTCACCAGGTAAAGGCTGAACATAGACACCCAACAAGATTACTATAGCCACACGCTATTGCGAAAAGGAAATGGGAGGTTATTTTGATGGATTTTATTGTTGGATTGCCACTACCGGCAATGAGAGACAGATCGATTTTCATAGTAGTAGACACTCTGACAAAGAGTGCTCACTTTATTCTTGCGCCTATGACTTATCAGGCACCCGACATAGCTAGAGTTTTCATCAGTGAGATTGTGAAGCTGCATGGCATGCCTAAGAGGATTATATATGATCAAGGATCGATGTTTACTGGATGATTTTGGATGAGTTTCCAAGAGGCCTTATGAACCCAACTTAACTTCAGTACTACGTACCACTTAGAGACTGACAGGCAGACTGAACGAATGAACCAGAACTTGGAGGACATGTTGCGCATGTACGTGATGGACCAACAAAAGAGTTGGGAAGAATTCTTTCCACTGGTGGAATTCACTTATAACAACAATTAACAAGGAACCATTAAGATGGTGCCTTTCGAGTTTATTTATAGGTGACCAAGTCGGATGCCATTGAGTTGGGATTGGCTTGAGGATAGGGTCATGGTGAGACCAAAAGAGATCCAAGAAATGGAAGAGAAAATGAAAAGAATAAGATAAAGGATTAAAGAAGCATAGGATCGGTAGAAGAGTTATGTCGATGCGCATCGTGTTGACCGTAGTTACGAGGTCGACGATCGAGTCTTATTGCGGGTTAAACCGCATAAGAGTTCAATCAAGTTTGGAAAGGGAGATAAACTCTCTCCTAGGTTCGTGGGACCTTTCGATATTGTGGAGAGAAAGGGGCTCGTAGCCTATCGACTAGCCTTGCCTGATTCTTTGAGGCATATGCACGATGTTTTTCACGTATCTGTTTTGAGACATTATATTAGTGATCCTACACTTGTTACTGACATGAGTTCTTTGCAGGTGTCAGAAGAGGGGGTGCTCATGGCTGAGCCAATCCGCATCCTAGATCATCGCGTTCGAAAACTATGGTGTCAGACAGTATATCAGGTCAAGGTCCAGTGGGACAATTGTAGTCTGCACTCGGTGACCTCAGAGGACGCATATGTTATGCACCAATAGTTTCCATTTTTGTTTGATAGATATACTTATGATACTCTGATACACTTTATTTTGGCACTTATACTATGAAACTTCGGGACAAATTTTAGACCAAGAGGGGATGTATAAAACATCCTGCTCTTGTGCACTGAGTGAACTTATTCTTTGAGGACACTTTCTCGCAAGTGATCCAGATTATTATGTTATTGAAGCATTGATTTTGATTATGAGGAATTATGGGTTGATAACATGATTGTTTTACTGCATTGACATAGACAGGTGTTATTGATTCGGTTTTACTAATTGTGGAGGATTTTGGACCTTGAAGATGTAGAGGCATCGATGGAACCCCTTGGACTCTAGATCGAATCAGGGAGTGAACCATTGGGTTTTGATTGTTTTATATGTGATATTAGTGCATCTGATTAGATGATATGGTTATGGATATATTTCTAACATGATTCGTTGATGATGTAGGCTGACGATATCTTACCGACCAGACTCACATGTGGAGTAGAGGGGTCATGTACGACTACCAAAAATGTTGAAGGATATGTGTGGACAACAACCCTGACACATCCTACTAGCACTCTCGCCATGGCTCAAACTGTAGGTTATCATTTACCTTGTTTGAGAGGACCCATGAGGCCTTATTCCATAGAGGCCCTTAGTCTCCCACAAGTTCCCCCGACAGAGTATTGACTCCAAAGATTTTGTATGTCTACCAAGTCAGTCAAGAGGCTAGTGGCACCCTTGGAGCACGTGGTGCATCCTAAAGGGAACGTCGCACAAGAAAAATGTAAAGAGGTGAGTGGCACCTGTGGAGGACGTAGTGCATCCTGAAGGGAACGTCACGCAAGGGAAATAGATGAGGCGAGTGGCACCCTTGGAGCACCTAGTGTGTCCTTAAGTTAACATTGTGTTGTTAATGATAAATGAATCAACCTAGATGGACTTAGGACTAATAACATGATAAGAAACTTAAAAAAAAAAATCCCTGATAAAAATTTTCCCAACAAAAAATTCAAGTTTAGCTCTAAATTATACTAGTGACAAAATTTTCTCTATCCTTAAAAAAAAAATAAAAAAATAGAGTATATATATATATATATATATATTTATAAAAATAAAATAAATAATTGTTTTATTATATTATGATAATTTAAAGTTTATTAATTAAAAAGGGAAAAGGGGAAAGAGGGAATTCTAAAATAATTAGGAAACTAGGAAAAGAGGGAAACATAAAAATAATAGGGAAACACAAGGGGAAAAGTAGAAATTCAAACTTAGTAAGGTATTTTCCATTTAAGAACTTTCTAATTTAAAACTGAACTAGCAAATTAATAATGGGGAAAGTCATTAAAACCTATAAGGGAATTTGGGGACACCTAGGAGCAATTCTAGGAGTGACTCTAGGTGGGTGAGGGAAATAAGGGTAGATATTTAATTAAAGAAATTAGTTTTGGAGGAATGAAGGGGATGGGTGGCACATGTATAGGGAGGAATTTTTATGAATTAATTTATTAAACATTAAATAAAATGGGATTTGGGAAAGTAAGGGACATCAAAACTCTATATAATGAAGCAAGGAGAAGGATGAAGGATCTCTTTTGTTTGTGTAACGTTACACTGCAAAAATTTATACTTGACTGACTTAGCTTGTAGAAGTTGGGATACCCATCTCAGTGAGGAGTGGTAGCTTGGCCTTGCGAGGCAATCTGGGAGCTAGCTGAATCTTTGGATAGTGTGTGTGGCCCCTTTGTGGATCGGGGGGCTAAGGGGTAGGAAGAGTACCCCTAGGATTGGTTGGGGGGTACCGGTGAAGTCTCATCAGTTGGCAAGCGGGATTTTCAGAAAGCGGATGGGACATCAACTCAGAACGGGTGATCCAGCAACGGTACACTTTCTTTATTTTTGCATGGTAAATTGTAGTAGGATTTATGCTTTGGATCTGCTTATTTAATTCGGTAAGTAAATTGATTGTATTAGCATTCTAGTTGATGACTGAATTTTTTCCATAGCCTAGCTCGATGATTGATTGACTCCCGTGGCCTTCTATTCCCAACATGTCTTGAATGCCTTGTGGTGTATTGATTTGTGAAGGTTGTGGTTGTTTTTTCCTGTCATCCCTAGCTTATCAGTCCTCACCTCAACAGTTGGCCAGGATCCAGATCTACGGTCGTCGCTTCGGCGTTAATAGACCTATGGATCTCAATGCCCTGCTTTTCTGTGCGTGGATGATGAGTGAAGGACATTCCTGTCAGTTGTCTACCTCTGTTATTGTCCTTGTCTAATTATTGGACTTGCGCCTTCTAGAAAAGACCTATGCATATGGATTATCTTGTGTCCTTGTTGGTTCTTCTCTGCACCTTGACCAATAGAATCTCTATGATCATTTCAATGACTTTCCCCATTGGATCCTTTCATTTCTCTTACTGTTCCCTGCATTTTTTTTTATTTGGTATTCTAGCAATGGAGAGAAACAATTTAATTTCAGTTTTCATTTTTATATCGATATCCTGGAATGTAAAAAATATTTAATTTCAATCTACATTTTTATATTGGCATCCTGGAAATGGAGAGAAACGATTTAATTTTAGTATGAATTTTTATATTAGTATCCTGGAATGTAAAAAGAATTTAATTTCAATCTTCGTTTTTATATTGGCATCCTGGAAATGCCGATTAACAATTTAATTTTAGTCTATATTTTTATATTGGTATCCTGGAATGTCAAAAAGATTTAATTCCAATCTTCGTTTTTATATTGGCATCCTGGAAATGAACACAAAAAAATAATTCAATTTCAAAGTATGCATTTTTATATTTGGTACCCTGGCTTTGGATAAACGTTTTTTGTTATTTCTGAGTGTGCATTGTAATGGTATCATGGAATTGGAAAAAATGAATTAAATTATTTGTCAGTGTTTTACCTTTTAAATATTGACTGCAAATTGGCTTCAGTCTGGTGCATTTGCCCAACATTTAACCTTTTAAAAAATGACTGCGACTTGAATTTCCTTCTGGTGCATCCTTGACCATGCTTTTGCCTAGAAAACATGACTGAGTTTGCATTAAAAATTTACTGCTATTGATACTTAATGACGGGCGATTTGAAATTAATTGTTGTTGCATTTTTCCTGTTACCAACCACGTTTTTGTCTTTTAAAATTTGACTGATATGTTGTCTATTTGCCCATGATTTTTTTTCATTTAATTCGTTACCGAGATTTTTGTGGAATGCTGATATTTTTGCCTTTTAAAAGTTGACTGATATGTGATTGAATTGCCCACGAATTTTTTCATTTAATTCGTGACCAAGATTGTTGTGGAGTGCCCACGTTTTTGTCTTTTAAAAGTTGACTGATATACGATTGAATTTCCCACAATTTTTGTCATTTAATTCGTGACCAAGATTGCTATGGAATGCCCATGTTTTTGTCTTTTAAAATTTGACTGATATGCAGTTTAATTGCCAATGATTCTTGTCATTTAATTCATGACTGAGATGATTGTGGGATGCCCATGTTTTCTCTTTTAAAGGTTGACTGACCTGTTGTTTATTTGCACATGATTTTTTTCATTTAATTCGTGACTGAGATTGTTGTGGAAGGGCCACGTTTTTTCCTTTTAAGAGTTGATTGAGGTGTTGATTAATGCCCATGATTTTTCCATTTAAAAATGAGTGACTGAGTTTGTTGTTGAAGGGACACAAATTTGCTATTTAGAATGATGATTGTGTTTGTTGGAATGGACACGAATTTTGCCTTAAATGTTGACTGTGTTTGGGATTTCAAATGACCATGAGTTGATCCTTCTGCAGTTTTGTATTGTCATTTTTATTCTCCTTCACATTGAGTGTACCCATCATTCTCACTACAAGAATTTAATTGCTACAACGATGATGTTGGCCATGTTAATTACGATGTTAATTGTAATGTTAAATACTATGTTAATTGCCTTATTAATTGTCGGGAGAACTGCCACAACGATGTTAATGGTCAGTAGTTATGTTAATGACAATGTAAATTTCTGTAGTGATGTTAATATTCAGCAGTTATCTTCTTAATGTGAATAGACAACAAGTTATTTTTGGGTACGGTTACTAGATAGAAGGCATGTGTAATTTAATCGTTTACAAGTGTTGTAATCGTAGTATTCACCATTGATGCGATGAATGTGGTTATATATTGTAAACTGATAGTTAGATTGTAAATTGATATTAATTCAGAAAATGGCCAATTAGACTGTGATTAATTATTAAATGAGATTAGTAAGTATTGACCAAAGTAGAGGTTAAACCTGCTAATTTAACTTCTACTTAATGATTAAATTGTAATGCAGAGTTATCAAACTGATTCGTAATTAATGTTATTTGATTGAATTTAATGACTATGGTGTAAAGTAGAATGGACAATTGGATTTTATTAATTGTTAGTTAGTCGATAAGTTAAAGACCAAATTAAAATTTAGACTTGCTCAATTTTGATGGATACTCAATGTTAAAAACAATTTGTAACTGTTGACTAGTTTAGACTTGATGAATGGGTTCGATGGTTGATGAAGTGTAACTTCCCTGGTAGTCATCTTCTTATGTCTCGTCGACCTTTTGTGCAGGGTGTGGGTATAGTCTCCCTRTCAGTATTCATCTCATAGCGTGTCAGAKTTTTCTAGATTCCTTGGTCCATATACGATGTGTTGCGCCAAGGTTATTGACGTGTTTATCACCTGGGTATGACACGATTCATGATGAGTGGATCATGATGCACCCTATTCGGATAGTGATGAATGATAACTTTCTCGAAGTCGTTTTTTTCCTTGTGAGTGTTGTCGAGCGTTGTAAGTTTGTTTTTGCGCATGGGTTGAATGCCTTTAGGCATTTGGTTCATGTGCCTTTAGGTTCTAGTCTTTGTTGTCAACGTCATTATGTCATGAAGGGGAAGTTCTCCCTTAGCATGTAGGAGTGTCTTTTTGCATTGGGAGGGTAGTTGATCCTCCTTATTATTCTGTGCATGTTTCCCAGTTGTCCTTATGCTAGTGAGTGGATTCGTAGTTTCATGTTTCCTGGGTTGCATGCTTATGTTCGTCGTCTATGGTGCGGTTAAACTATTGTCATCGTTGCCTTTCTTGCCTCTTAATTCTTAAGAAGAAAAATAAAATTAAATAAATTCTTCGCCCGTGGTCATAATGAAGGGGAAGTCACATCCTTACAGTCAACATATTAAACAACATTGTCAATAAATAAATGTAATTTTGATTCCATTAAAATGCCACAATACACTATAAAAACACCACCATTCGCATAGAAAAAACACTAATTACGCTACCCATTTACACACCATTACACAGTAAATATGCCCACCATTACACCACCATTACACAGTAAATACACCCACAATTACACCACCATTACACAGTAAATATGCTACCCATTTACACAGACAATACGCTACCCATTACATAGTAAATACGCCCCCAATTACACACCATTACACAATAAATACGCTACCTATTTACACACCATTACAAAGTAAATACGCTACCCATTTAAACACCATTACATAGTAAATATGCCCATCATTACACAGTAAATACGACTACCATTACACCACCATTACATAGTAAATACTCTACCCATCTACACCGACAATACACTACCCATTACACACCATTACACACTAAATACGCTACCCATTTATAGAGACAATATGCTACCCATTACACACCATTACATAGTAAATAAGCTACCCATTTACACACCATTACATAGTAAATACGCTACCCATTTACACACCATTACGTAGTAAATAGGCCCACCATTACACCACCATTACACAATAAATACAAATACCAAATCATTGTCAATCAATCAAGTTCGCTACCTACGAATAATGAGACTGTATCTAGGGGGAGATGGACGGATTGAAACCCTAGCACTCGGCTCATGTGAGCCTCTGACTGACTACTACAGTACTCATTGCGACCACGAAAGCCTACAGCTTCAGCGCGAACCCGTACCAGCTATGGTCCGAAGCTATGGGTGTTGAAGAGGGGGGGAAACCCCCCTCATATAGTAATATAACAACCAATGACAGATCGAGGACGAGGGCTAAATGACCAGCATTCGATCCGCCACAGCAAATTCGGGAGCATATACTCCCCAAAGAGCAGGGCCTTCGACAAGAAATGGAAACAGAAGCTAACACGTCTCAATCCAAAGCACCTCGCAGCTGGGAACCTGGGAAATGCATCCTGCAAATGGAAAAAGCGCCCAAGTATCACATAAGCTCAGCCAGGGTGGGGGAACACACATAGTTCATGCAAGAACATGCCCTCATTTGCAAATTTTTGGGACTCTGGACATCAAAAAGGGATCTTAACAAATGGATCAAACACTGGTGGAATCCCAAAGGCGACTATGAAGCCTAGATCGGCTCAAAAATATTCTTCACCATCATACTATACAACCTAGAAGACAAAGACCACATTTTTTAAAATGGCCCTTACTTCTTCAACTCAGCAGGGCTATTCCTACGGTACTGGATAGAGTGATTCAGCCTAGACAAGGAGGAATTCATAATGGCACCTGTCTGGATCTGCCTCTATTCCCTCCCACAAGAGTTCTGGCTAGAGGAGATCCTCATGGGAATAGGAAATACCATCGGTCAATACGTGAAAGCCTCTGAGGCCACAAAGTAGCGCAAGTACACCTCATATGCCCGTATATGTGTCTACATGAACATATCCAAAGCCCTACCAGGAGCGGTAATACTGGAGTACCAGGATGAGGACTGGTCACAAACCCTTAACTATGATCATATCCCGTTCAGATGCATAAAGTGTCACGAACACGACCATCTGTTTCGGGACTGCACCTTAAATCAGCAAGCTCCCAAGGTCAGTCAGAATCTAAAAAAAGATGGCTTCACTACGGTCTAGACAAGGAAGAAAAATCCCATTCGAAAACAAATAGTTGATCCCAGACCCAGGATCCAGACCAGGAATGCTTATGATATTCTAATCCAGTTACCTGAGGAGGAGGAAGTCCAAGATCCACACGCTGTCTC